>DWTO01003886.1:0-12110 GCA_018244755.1 Jemadia pseudognetus
ATTGTAGTGTGTATACAATAGTATATTATTGTTAGTGTATTATTCGTACACACGTATTTCAGAAAAGGCGAATGTGTTTCTAGCCTATAGTTTAAAGATTAATCTACATAATTATGTATATTACTACGCTCTGTTCTAAACAAACGAAAATATTAGTAGAACCCTTTCGAAACATTTGATGTTCGGTCAATAGAAAATTTTAATTCTCCAGTCAAAATTGTAATAAAACATAATGTACATCGTGACCATATATTTCATAGTTCAATGCTTTCAATATATTTTTATGGCATAATGTTAATATAATTTATGACATCATGGTGTTTATCTACCAAGGAACGATTGTAAAATAATTTAATTAGAAAAAAGTGATCTCACTGGAGTATTGTTGCATAAAATGTTCTTTGGCAAGTCATTCCCATATTGTCGTATGTTCATTTAGTTCTCGAGGGAAGCGGAGCATTAGAGGCGCGACGCATAAAGGTTTCGCATAAGATTAAATTAGACTCGCATATACATTAGATTAGTTTTATTATGATTCAGTGGTTACTCGTCCTTTTCGCTGGGGGTCCGTAAAATTGCACTGATGATTTTTTGCGACGTATAAAATGTTTCTCTTTAATACATGTTTCAAATTTTGATCATAAATGATTTCTTCTCTCTTTCTCTCTCGTTCTGATACTTTGCGTGTAATTGAAATGGCTGAAAAAGTGTTCTATGTTTTACATTAACATTGTAAGAACAATCGGAGTACAGTGTATAACTTCCGTCTTCGTATAAATTAATAATAAGGCCCTCCTATTTGAACGTTTACGATAGAGTTCGCTACATGTTTCCCTCGATATGACCGTAAAGATGTAGGAACAGGGAACTTATTTCGCCTAAAAGGATTATAAAAAACTTTATAAACTCGGAACAATATCATCTATAACCCGCTGTGAGGGTTATTCCATTTTAACTCCAGTTTAAAGTAGCACACTTGAAAGCAATATTTCCCCATTGAGTTACGTAGTTGTGTTGCTGACTGTACCTATTTATGTATGTGTGTGTACCTATTTTATATCATTCACGCGTTCACGTGGGTTGATATATTTCATTCCGATGGAATCGTATTGAGATCCTAATGACTTCGTTGAAACCCTGGTGGTGATTTGTTGATGGTTCGGATTCAATTATGGCGTCGAAAATAACAGAGTTTGACGTTGAAACATGTTGCCTTGGTAATGGAGAAGGATTTCATCCTATGAACGCGTTTCGCCCACACCGCTTCAGCTTCCATAAGCGGGATAACTTATTATCTCCATAATTCACTTCCGCATATCTCTGTTCATTTAATGGTATATGACGGCGCTCGGCGGAAGTCCATTGTTATAGAAATAACAACGACGAGTTTGTCATATTGATCTTATTATGCCGCTGTGCCAAGACTCCAAGGTTTAATTACTGATCGGCAATATTTGTATGATTACTTCTGGTATAATATGTTTCCGGTGTGAATTTGAGTACGTACTGACAGACATTAAACTATAAGATTAAATATCATTTATAATGATAAATTGCATATCTTTTAAATGTTTTGCTTTTGTTTTGTTTTCGGCTTTTGTTTTTCGTATTTTATTCTGGTAAATTTATTCTTAGCATCCACGAGACAGGCCCTCTGCCTACTGTGGAAGTTAAAAGTAAATTATTTCCTCATAATGTTTTCGTTCTTCTTTTCAGGCGGAAAACTGTAAGAAAATGTAATGTACAGATTTATGATTAAAAAATAATAATATAATTACAATATTAGACTTTGACTGCCTCGTTGGTTGTGTTGGTTGCATTCGCGACTGCCGATCGGGAGGCACTGGGTTCAATCCCTGGTTGGACACGAATGAATTTTTTTAATTGAGATTTTCTGAGTCTGGAAATGTGCTCGATGTGTGGTAATAGGCTTACCACCTATTCCATAGTGGGACGTAAAGATAACTGGTGAAACGTGGGAGTGTTCTACATTCCTCTGCCTACCTCTTCGGGTATTATAGGTGTAATGTTACGATGATGTAACAACAATAATATTGCAAGTACAATTCATAAATTTCAACTATCAATGGATATCGCAGAGAGATAGTGGCTGACCTTATTTGCAAGAGGCAAAGTTGGGATTATTCCCGCTGGTCATAGATGTACGCTCGCGCCATTCGATAAAAATTTAATTATATGTAAATCCGATTTGATCTACATCGGATATATCTCAGAGCTAATTTTAAAGATGCTCCGTCGCAATAACATTGTCATTACATTCAGACCGAGTAATAATGTATGATATATCTATAATAACAGACAATACTTAGACAAACATATACTATCTGGTATTCATAGCTTGCTGGTTCTATGTGCAGCGGAAAGTACATAAATCAGACTATACAACATTTTGATCTCAGCTATTCAAAAGCGATCAAAATTGCACACATTTAACGAACATTTTCAAAAGCGAAATGGGTAATTTAGAGGTACTTATATCTAAACTACTTTTTGACTCCCAAAAACCAGAACTCATGAGGCAGAACAGGAAACAATCATACAGCCGCGGTGGTGGTGGTGGGTGGCGTTATTAATTTCTTTGATGCAGTATAAATGTGACGTTTATTAAAGTGGGGAACAATTTAGCCATTTTATTGCTAGCCGTTTTAATTGGCGGCCATTGTGACTCTTATTGGTCTATGTGCACGTACGACCGATGACGTAGTACCCTTGATGTGACGATAAAGCGTCGGAGCTAATAAAGTACGGGCGGTATTCGCGCGAGTATTGACAGAGCTCCAATTCTTAACTAGCAAACGGAGTTAGGTAAATATTAGAGGCGACATTAAGTGATATTACACTTTTATATGTCGAGATGTAAATTCATTTGATATTTATATGTGTGATGTTTTATGACGTACAATTATTTCGCATGTATTCGATCTCGTGTGGAATTGAAGTTCTAGCAGATGGTAGAGACGTGCTATTGAGTACCACGTGATATTAAAGTTCCGCTCGTCTAACGTTACACTTGTCTTTGAGTATAGAGTTAGAGCAGAAGTCAGTGGATTGGATATTATGTCTCACGCGTTTATGTATCTATTCAGTGTATATACGGTCAAGGACTGAGTATGACTGACATATAGGGCTCCAAGACGTTCGAGAAGACGAAGCTCGTTTTTGATTTCAAAATGGCGTTAATCTGTAAAGCATGTATACCCCTACTTATGTACAATTGTATATGAGATAGTTTTGGTCATATCCTTTATTTCGTCGTATGTAGAGGAAGTTCTTTTGTAAAGCAACCTTTAATGACTGATGAAGTTTAACCATTGTTACCTAATGAGAACAACTGTAACTTTTTAACGTCCTTAAATTCCGGTAGAATTCGTGACAATTTACCATTAACGGTCACGATTGCAAAGCTAAATGCATCTTGCGTGTCGTAACGATACAGATCGCAAGCGATATGCAGCCATACTATGACGTCATACTTGGGGAAGGACTCCTTGGAATATGGTTTTATGTCACACTTGCATTATGGACACCCTACAAATTCTGATGACTGTGTAATCATAAGCTCTAGGATACAAGTGTCTCTGATACCAAGAAAAATAATAAAATACTTCATTAGCTAGAGAAGTGTCGCTACATGTCGAAAGGCTTTAAAAAACATTGAAGTTGAAAAACTTTTCACCATCTTTATCTGAAAATTGTTAGCTCTGTCAATAAGTAAAGTGTACGTTGGAATCGTGCAGTATTAATCAAGTCGTTCTTATTCCTACTAGGGTGACGGTTCACTTTGACAAACTGTGGGACTATTTCTCTGAGGTTTGTTGAAATAGGCTAAAGGCTAATATTTTGAAAAGTTCGCGAGTTCCTACTGTTTTATCCATGGGTTTTGCCTTTCGTGTTTTTTAAACCACATTTCAATTTTATATTTGTATTTTTGTTGATATTAAAGTTATTAATTTTATTTAATTTTGAGTGACCGTAAATCAAAATCCATGATTGAGGAACTTTACTGGTGTATCATACTGATAATAAAATTACAGATGACCAATATTTACCTGCCAATGTCTTCCTTTAGACAATAGTGCTACCTGAAACAAAGAATTTCATCATCAATAAAAGTTACGACAAGAAAGTTGTTTGGGTGCCTTGTGACATTATTCTATAACACAATTTACATAACATCAAGCCTGTAATCTTCGAAGAGGTAACTAATGAGTACAGTACACTCCCTCGTTTAGCTAGTTAGATAGTGAGCCTATTGCCATACACCAGGCACATATCCAGGCTCCGAGTCATTACTAGAAAATGTACGATAGACAAATCCAATAGCACTCGACCCGAGACTGCAACCCTGCAACCCTTAATTAGAAGTCGTGCTTGCAACCAACATAACCAACGAGGCGGTCATAACACTGTTTAAGTGAAAGATATTATAAAATTGTGTATGAAACAAATCCAATTAACAAAATTACTTCTTGAACAAGTACAAAATATTTTAATTTGGTAACATACGTATGAAAGAAGCCATTTCTTCATCATAGTAAATGAGTTGATTCTTTTGTTAGGTTTCTGAAAGTCGGAGTTCCGTATGTATGAAATTTCTTTAAGAAAGCAATTCTGCGACATCTATTTCAATAGCTAAGTAGAAACTGTACAAGTTGAATTGAAAATGAATTTAAAAGATAAGATAGACAAACACACGGTAACAAAAGATGACGTGAAAGATATAAATATAATCATGTATGATACCTACTTGTAATTTTCATTTGTGCTAGAATCCGATACATGATTGATTAGAGCTCTCAGCGCGATGAATCTCTGAATAATTTTGAAATTGAACTCATTGGTACACATGTGCAAATATTTAACATTTAACACAAGATAATTCAGGTTAATTCAGGTATAATCTCTGAGCTTTCTGGATCTCAATGCCGACGTTGATCGGTATCATTGAGATCATTATAATTATCAACATCATTAAAATCATGATCCTGGGATCAGATGGCCACATGCACTTGCCCGAAGATGTTATTATGATTATCATTGTCAACATCAACAATAATTTCTTTCCAGTGTTGGACAAAGGTCCTTATAGAAAAATCACTTCAACAATGTCCCCGGGAAAAAAGTTTCGGTTTCATTTGAAGTAATAACTAAATCAATTGTGCTGGAAGCGGTGCCCTTTTGTTCTTTGTTGTTCTAATAAACGATGTAAGTGAGTTTTAATCATCCAGTTCTACTTATGAAGTGTATCAAGTCGGAGCGAAATTCCTACACACACACACGTATACAACGCTAAAAGTTTTCCTATCGCTACGGTGATGTTTAAGCCTTTATTGGCAAAGTTGGTGGAACGCGTATAGTCTCACATAATTGTTTATTGTATTAATATTTGATGAACACCGAATATAATAGGTGGATACGTTATATTCGATTCGCATTCAGAATATCTGTTAATAATTCGATTGTTATTAATATTCCTGAGTAGATAGAACATGTTTCTTAACTTCCGCATACAACTCCAGGGAGGTAGCGCCCAAAAATAACCGCTGCACAAGTGTACAATTTTGTGTCGGCAAAAGTTAAGCTTCTTCCTTTTGCTTATTAGTTTCTTTCGGTATCTGTTTTGCGATTATTATAGCTCCGTTTATTTGCTTTTCGTCTAAATTTCATTTTATTAATATATATAAATGAGCTGACATTGCGCTAATTTGTTGTGAGATTTTACTTCTGAGACAGATTTATTACCCCAGACACCTTTATTCCTTTTCGACTACGTGAGAAAGCCTCGGGTTACTTTTATGTTCCACTGTGCAGTGGCATTAAGACCCATTGCTGGGCTGGATTCTCCTGTAGCTGTGGAGAAGTTTTTAAATGTCAATACGTATTTTTTTATATTACTCTTATGTAATGTTATTATTTGAATAGACACGTAATTCGCGTATATATTTAATTACAGATATAATCATTATCCGACTCATTAATACTACGCTATTTGATATGTTAAAAAGTTATTTGTCTATAATTAGTCGTCCACATTTCAACCCGTTCGTTATGAAATGTCCGGTTTACTACTTCATAACGTGGATTGGATGCCCGTCAAATTAGTGTTATTTTGGCCTACGCTATAAAATACTGTCTTTAAATGTTACTGCTTTTGCATAATCGTTACGTTATACCTGTAAGTCTCACCAGTTATGTTTACGTCCCACTATGAACGAAGGTGTGAGCCTATAGTCACATCAGGCACAATCTCAGATTCTAAGGCAGATGCCAGATGCCGGGCACAATGGCACTGCTAAAATTTTAGTTAGAAATTTTATGTTAAATGAATCCAATAGTACCCGAACTGGGATTCGCTGATACTATGTATAATTTAAGAAGTTCTCCGTATCGAGGCCGAAAATGAATATATCCTCGGGTTCAAGGCGGGACACAAAGGTTTCGTAAGATCTCAATGCCCTGGTTGCTACGGGCAATAGCGTAGGAGGTGAAAAAAGCCGTGCCCAGCAAAGATCAACCTGTGTAGGGATTGTGCGCAGAAATCCTCAGCGGACGGCTATATTCAGTAACAGATTTAGACGCGCTGATAAGGATAATGATGATAGGGCAAGTACGAAGCACTTGTAGTACTGTCTAATGAAGCGTTAATATGTAGCACTATCTATTGAAGTGCCTGAAGCACTGCCTAATGAAACGCTCGTAGCACCGTCTATTGAAGTGCATGTAGCACAGTCTAATGAAACTCTACTGTCTACTGAAGTGCTCGTAGCACTGCCTAATGAAACGTAACGCGGTCTACTGAAGTGTTTGTAGCAGTGTATGTAGAGCTTGTACTCGTATCACTAAGTAATAACTCTAAGTAGTGCTGTATAATAAAGCGCTCGGAGCGCTGCGTAATAGAAGTACTATATCAGTGGTTATTGAAATTTACTTCGCTTTGTATAATTAAGGTTTGTACTGCTAACGTACACTGAACAATCTGTAAACGATAGTTACACTAAACGTTCTTAGTAGATTGCCGTTAGCCGTTGAAACGTGTCTTTGCACGAGATGCATAAAAAATGTTTTAAAAGGTGAACGCAAAGACGAATTATACGAAAAAAGTTCTAGAATACTATCTATATTGTTCAATACAATGTCACTGCAAAACAAAAGTTTGTAATACTGAGGCACTAATTAAAAGCGGACTGGCTTAAGTGATAAACAATTAAATCGCTCTCCCTTTGACGCTAACGAATAATAATAAAGTAAAGATACAGGAAAATTAAGAAAATTGTTAAAATTTACCGGATTATTTCCGACAACAAGACAGCTTACAAATATATTTATTTAAGTAACTTTTGTAAGCATTATCCCGTTTTATAAAACTTTTTGACTTAATTAACAACGTAATGGAAAGGTCAATGGCCCGTGTTAATTCAGAATATTTTGTGAAATTGTAAATAATAACAAATTCTAAAGAAAAAAAAGTTATAATGACATGTACGACATTGAAATGCATGTGCCAAATACATCAATCGTCATTAATGTTCTCTAAATTAGGTATTGTTATAGAAGCTTCTTTGAATCTCTTGAAATTGTATTTCAATTATACATCTATGGACTAAAACATTTCGCAGACATTCTTGGTCTCTAACTAGGTAAAAACAAACTTCCAGAAATTATAGGTACTCGTTGCAAATCGATTTAAATTATAAGTTCTACAAACTTTAAATTCAGTGCCACCTTTGAACGTAACAAGATTATCTTAATTAAAGAGACATCCGCTAACAATGAATGACATTATAATAAACTATCAAATCGGAAATATACTGGGGCAGGGGAGAACAGAAAAATATTTAAACGGAAGCAGGTAGGAGGAAGTACGTATGTACATCGGATTAATTGAGTCTGATTAAAAAAATTCTATTATCATTATCCATTAATGAAGTCAATAACTATTTTCATATAAATTAACATACAAAAGTACGAAAAACATGCTCAATAGCGGCAGTATATTTGGTCCCTTAGCGACATAGTAATTAGCAAGCTTACGTATCGTGACATAGAAGTAGGATCCCAGCGGAGTTCAAAATGTTACATCAACGGAAGTTTACATGCGATAATTATTACGAGTTACATGTGATCACATTAACGGAAACACATGGTTATTCATACAAAGAATCCGTTGAATTTGGGAACGAAATAACTTGAAATGCAAAACTTATGTTTCAAATTCAAGAAATACTGAATAGCGATATTGTAACGCGTGTTTTACAAGTTGCAGACGTGGGTCGTGTCACAAGAGATAGTAATATGAACTATGATAAAAGTATATATAATAATGACTAAGAAAACAGCTGAATTCAGTTGGGTTCAAAGAGCCCAGGACCGGGCGAATGGCAATGATTAATGGAGGTCTAGCAGTGAAAATTTAAAAGTGAATGAATGGACGGGTATGAATTAATTATATTTATATTGGTAGATTTATTCCATATTGAAGATTTATTTAGAAAATTATGTTTATATTAAAATTATATATTAGGTGGTGTAGCGGTCATGGAGTAGATCGCGAGGATATCCCCTCACCTTACAGTCAACCAGTTTATTCTGTAAAGCGTATATATGTAGACACACTCAGTTAACGTGACAGGTTATGGCGTTAACCCTCCTCAATCTGAAAGAAGAACCATTTCTGACAGAGGAACGATAAAGAGTTATTTATAATATTAAGTATAAGCAGAGGATTGTATTACTCCTACTAGTCACTATATAATTCAAACAAAAATAATTTCCATTTCACATGTGTTCTTAAACCAAACCCTATAAAAGATTGTACACATGTCCGCTCGTCTGAATAATACAAAGGCCAAATTTATGCGAGTCAAAATTAATAGCAAAGAAAAACGTTTAAGCAACCAAAGGTAGAGTTGTTTTTTGTTTCGTATAGCAAATTTTTTGAGTGTTTACAAACCCTGTTTTGGAAGGTTCTACATTATTGTAAGTATCCTATGTATTCTGTCCAAAATAAAATCGTCAAATTTGTTACTTTTATGGTATGCTTCGAAGAACATAACAATAAAGATGATTACGAGCATTAAATGTTATTGTGTTTTTTTATGAACGGTACCTACGTGAAGTTATTTCCTAAACCTTACTTTCTTTATATTAAAAGACACGAATCAGTTTTTATATGTATTCTTCTTTCTGTTAATGTACGATGTAAGTTCTTTAGTTTATAATAGGTTTACATTAATTGGTTGATTAAATAAAAATAAGAACATATTACATAGATATCTTAACATGTCATGTAACATGCATCCTAATAAGTCACGAAACACACATAATATGTCACGCAATAAACGTCTTAAAATGTAACGTATCACAGGATATTTCCATATTGCATTTTCGATTGAAATGTATTTGTTAAATGTACTTTATGATCGAAAGGTCTTGGTTTCAGATTCCAGGTTGGACACTATTATATTTTTCTAACTTAGATTTTCTTGTGGGGGCTCGGAGTCAAGATATGTGTATGTCAGATGAAACGTGGGAGTGTACTACACTCCTCTATCTACCTCTTAGGGGATTACAGACTTCAAGTTACGTACAAAGTATGTATTACTAATAATTAACAAACAGTATTATTAGCAACTAACACGAACTATATTAAGCATCACTAAGTCCTTTCTGACAGTACGAGTAATTTGCAATGAAGTCTTGCTTTCTTATTATTACAAAGTTGTTTTTTACTTTTAATACTTTTTATTTGTTTTCGCGTTTCGTTTAAATTAAACTTTTTTTTCTTATTTTGATTAACTGCGGAATCTTGATTTTAAGTGTTTTCTTTTACCATATGTGTATTTATTGTGATTCTTACATTCATTCGTTCGTTTATTCTTTCGTCCATCCATTTATTCATCCGTCCATCCATTTATTCATTCGTCTATCCGTTCATTTATTCATCTATCCAGTAACTCATTCATTCATTCAAATGTACGTGGCATTTCTACTCATGAATGTATCTGTTTGTTCGCTACTTTCACATAAAAAAGTAAGAATACGGTAAATCCTTACGCCACGTAAGCTGGCGCGCTTTACAAGCTATACAGCTTAAATTACGCGGGATTTTCGCAAACCGCCACAGATTTACATTTCTATAGGGAATGTACATTTCATATTCTGTTTGCAGAGGTAATAACATCTGAACGCGTGTTACTGATGGTGTTTCATATCGGATTTCTTGCTTGAACTATCGTCGCGGTTTTCGAATCTTACGTCGTTTGTTTTCTCTCGAGCGTGTGTTGTGGTCGCCGTATTTACATATGTATTTAGCTGTGATTTGAGGGACTATTGTTCGATCGATGTATCATGTATATACACTTTGATTATTTAATGTATTGATGCGTGCCTGCCTAAAGCTGTGTACCTGGAATATAAGTTTCGCAATGAATTCCGCTCTAAGAATTTCGCTCTAAGATTTTCTCTCTAAATATTGTTAGCTGATTTCATAAATAAGTAAAATAAAACAGTAGATGTTAACAGTAATGTCTGAACTAAATTATATTCGGTTTTTCATAACCTATATTTGGATTGATAATAAAGATTGAGTAGATATTGAAACTACAGCTAAGTCCAAATATTTAAGATTCGTCAACAGTCGGTCATTTGGTCTACATACTTTGAAAATATAGGTCATATTTGTATATATTCCATTCCATAGTATATTACATTGTATATATTTGTATACTTTCCTGCTAGTCTCGAACCTTCAAATGGAACATTCGTTTTGAACATTCAGAAAAACATTGAGAAAATCATTATAAATACATATATTACTCAATAACGTAAAGTATTCAATAACGTTAAGATAAGGTATTATAAGCACCTTCTAGCAAGCGAAAAGAGTTTTCACTTTAAGTATATTTTAAATCACTCGACGAGGATAGACATGTCTAAATATGCTCCAGTTTTTTAAATCTGTGTGTAGTAGCTGTGAATTCCAGAATTTCATATGTCGGACTCATAAATATAGATGTATTATAAAGTTCATTGAGTGCTCGTGTCTGTACGTCTATATTTATCGATACCGGCGGAAACATTTATTTACCTCCGCATGGCAAGGGATGAGGATAAACCCAAGCTCCTCACGAATTTCGGTTGAGAGTGCACCGGGCGTAAAATTATATAATAAAATATATATAACATGTAAAGTTCATTGGTGTCTGAAGCATGGCAGTCTATTTTTAGAAATAGTGTGTTATGTAGATATGCTAAAATATACGCGAAATAATTTGTACTACATAAAAAAGCTCCAGTAAAAATAGTATCAATAAAAACATTGTGATGCGTTGTATACCACCGTCCTAAGTCTATAGGAGCGTGGGTTTCTAGAGAAATTACCCTTCGCTTATATATAGCGACTCACATCAAAGGTCATAAAGGGAATTCCGCGAAAATCCAAAATTAAACATACTTTTTTGTACATTTGATAACAGATAAAACCTTTTTTTGAAATGTTATGGTTGGTGGAAGGAATGTTCTCGAACACAATAAGCATAAAATATTCTTTGTATGGAAAACCAAACAGCAATTTTAAGAAACAATATGATGCTTGTCGCTTAAAATAGATTTGTTCCAGACAACCCTGAACTAACATTGGAAAAATACATTACGAGAAACACAGAAAAGACTCTTTGATGAAAATGGTTTGTTATGAAATAGGGTGAAGAAATTTAATGCCGTCTCGTTTAACGTTCTTGTAATCGCACTACAGTAAAACATATTTATGTTTGTTCAGGACGAATGGGTTGGCACAATGATCAATGATTAGGTAATATTTTTTGGTATATCTGCATTAATTTCACCATTACATAACAATCGGTACACCTTTCAAATTAAATCGGTATATCGGTAAATAATAAATACGGAGAACGTAAGGGTGGCTTAGAATGATCTAAAAAATGGGTTGCCATTAGACGTATCTCCCATAAATCATACCGTAGCAGCGTAAAGGAATATGTTTTCAACTGCTGCAGTTGCCAGTGCGAGAATCGTGCGCCACAATAAGATATATAAATTATTGGTCCACACTTATCATACATATGTTAAAT
>DWTO01003887.1:0-12110 GCA_018244755.1 Jemadia pseudognetus
GAAACCGGCGTGCGTGTATGAAGAGAGTGATGAATGTGGAAGAGGCACGACAGGTGTGCAACAATAGAGATATTTGGTACTCTGTGCTCTCTGCCTACCTCGCAAGGGATATGGCGTGAGGATATGTATGTATGTATAAATGCAAACATAAAAAATCATTAAATTCTCCATACCAGAGCAACTAGTACGGTATGCGCAGTAACAATCATGTGGCTTACATTTCAATTTGCCATTTCAGGGCTCGGGATTCCAATCTCTAGCACGCATGTACTCGTATAGCTGAACAAAATCATCCGTTTTTTTATTAAATGTCCCTCGCTTAACGATGAATGAAAACTCCTTGGTGTAACCTGCACGGCTTGGCATTCCTCGTGATATTCCAAGGACGTCTTCCATAATGTCTTCCAAGCCGTAGTTGATCAGACTATGATTTTTACAATTGATTATTATAAGAAAACAACATATTCATGCAGTGAATTGGCTTTTGTTTTAATAACTCAGGTTTTCACACGACTTTGTACGTATAACAATCATTAGAAAGTGCACATCACAGACAATTTGCACTAATTAGATTATAGTTATGTCTTAAAATATACCTACTTCCTGCTTACATTACATTCTGCTGTCTCAATGATTGTCGAAAATTGATACTGGTTAAACTTCCTTCATTATCAAACGTGTAAAATACTATAATATATGCTTGATGCACAAATTCTCGCGCACCATTTCACCCCGACGCTCTGGGCGACTCACAAACATAGATAATAAGTTGGAATCAAGCATAATAATTCATGCGGCATTGTTTAAATCCACGTTTGCGCATTAAAGCACGCGAGGCATAACGAGCCGATGGCGGTGCGATGGGTTCTCACGCGAACAGACGTGTGATCTGTGGTAATGTGCGCTAAAGTTTCTAATGCCAAAAACATGATGAATAATAAATGCCTATCGCTCGTTGTGTTTAAACTTGACTCCGTATACGTTTTAATAAACCTTGTTTCGTACACCATATTATTATACCATATGCTAGGTCCCTTAGTGGGTAGGCAGAGAGCAGAGTGTCACAATTCTTTATAATTTTTTAACTAAATCAATCTTCCCTGAAGTAGGGTGACGCAATATGCTACATACTCGTACTTTGGCGGCGCCTGTCCCTGGAAGATAGGTGTTCAAGCTATCATATTCAACTGTAAAATACATCATCTTTACATTCTTGTTTATCTAAAATATTGAAAATTTCACGGTAACATTTCCGAGCAAATCTCCGTAGTTCAATTTGTTCGGCAATTAACGCAGCGGTACTAAATATTCGGCAGTTTTTCCCATAGCCAAAACCGCTTATACCACGTTTCATAATTCTGTCTAACGGTCTAATTGACGTTTTCATATTTGCTAATAGCCCCGATGCACTTATTATTCTGTCCACGCAGCTAACAATGCGCAAGAACAGATAGCCGACGATATACTGCCCGCGACCGCTCGCACGCAGCCCGAATGATAACTGTACGGCAGAGCGTAGCATGAGATATCATACATTTTTCCCATACACCATGAGAGTTCGTTAAATCGCCGCATTATGTTCACTACAGCACTGCAACGACCAGCCTTCCGGCAGCTTGTTTGTGTCCACTTATCAATTTCTCACAAATCGACGGTCACGACTTCACATGGGATAGAATCTAAGTAAACGTGTAATATCACTCAGATTTGGTCTAGAAAAATGGATTGTCGTGCTCGGTAAACGGTGCCGTGCGTCCGTTAGGCCATTCTGTGTACAAGCAATATAAATCGCTTGCGCGCTCGCAAATATGCTCACGGATATGTACACAGCCGATACAACGCTACAACTAAATAAGTCACAATTGAATGCCTTATTTACATGCAACAGAACAAAACTATCCGCTGCTCCCTTAAATTGATACACTTATCAGTGCGTGCGAAATGTAACGGAACTAATTGACGACAGTAGAATGATGGCTCTGTGCAGCAAAGGGCGCCGTTGGCGCGACGTACATTTGTTAAGGCGCAAACTTGTGCGTATTATCAAAGCGTATAACCATGCGAAACGGTCATTTAACTGTTCATTTATAGCTAAAAACTGGTCTAATGTGGGGTGGATCTCGCAAATAATAAATCTTTATTTATGGCGCCGCTTCGATATCGCGACGTCCCCGCGCAAAACTTAACAGACCGTCGTTACTTACGTATTTATTGCGTTCGCTCGTTCCGTAAACGCTGCCTGCGAAACATCATCGCGTCGTTTATGTTAATTTATTCGTATTTCGTCGAGATGCCTATAAAATGCCATTATGCATTACAATGTCTTATTTTTTGTATTTTTATGTAGAGGCATTGCGTCGCGGATGTGATAAATGTCTTTCTTTTGCCTACATTGTAAGCGTATATTTCTAGTGAACTTTATCATTATGACCGCTTCGATAGAGTCGTCTGTTATGGCTTTAATAATTTCACTAAAAAGACGGGCTATTTTAAATATACTGTACGGTTTCGATGTTGAGATAAATTATCTAGTTATTGTGTCCAAAATAAGCTGGTAGGTATCCACTTTATTCCCACACGGTGACATGACGCGTGCCCAAATAGCGTTATTATGGAAATATATATTACGCACGTAACATTATACAGTAACGTGAATACGAATTACCTCAAAGTATGTATAAAATGGACCAAACATCTGAATGACCAGAGTAAAGGGAATCTTCTCCGGTCTTGATTTTAATCTATAACGGTCTCGAGTATGACAAATTTTTGTTATGATGAAAAATACGGATCCTTATACTTTATTATTGAAACATGCGAATATAACCTTAAATAAAACTCCGGTCAAAATTTATGTAAATAATCAAATTATTCAAATAATCTTAAGCGCAATATACTAGTACAAGGTGTGACGACAGTTACCTTAAATATTAACATGTAATAATTACACCAACAATCACCCGTCTGCGAGTCGACACATCAGAGTCACATGTTTTAGTAAAATACTTTATATTCATAATAAATAATGGATGAAAGCAATAGAAATAAATTTGTTATGGCCTTGACTAATGTCTCTAAGGCCAATGACAGTCAGATTTACACAGTAATAAAACGTATCTCTGACGTGTGTTACTGGGAGCGACTGCCTCGTTGGTCGTGCTGGTTGCAAGCGCGACTAACGATCGAGAGGTCTTGGTTCAAATCCCTGGTAGCGCATTGCTTTAGTTCTTCTGGCAATGGCTCGAATTCTAGATATGTACCCGGTGTTTGGCAATAGCTCACCTCCTCTATTCCATGGTAGGACGCAAACGTAACTTGTGAAACGTGGAAGTGCACTACACTCCTCTGCCTACCTCTTCGGGGATTACAGGCGTGATGTTACGTAGTAGCAAGACGTAAATCACGTTTTTAATCCCGGAAGAGGTAGGCAGAGGAGTGCAGAACACATCCAAGTTTCTCTAGTAACATTTACGTCCCACCATGGATAAGGGGATGAGTGTATTGCCGTACACTTAGCACAGATCCAGACTCCAAGCCACCACTAGGATTTACAAATTAGGAAATGGTAACCGGACCCGAAGATTGAACCCAAGATCATCACGTAGAACTTGAATCACTCGACCAACGAGGCGGTTATAATTTACATAGTATTTCCTCGGAATCCAGTGGCTGTGTGAAGTCATTATGACTGTTTATCATAAATTAGTCTGATACAAAAACATAATTTCTGAAAGTAATCTTATAATCGCGCAAAATATATTACACCGCCACTAGATAGTATTTTTATAAAATTACCTAACAGTTAGTTCCTTGAATAAGCTTGAGAAAAGTAATGCAGGTGGGACTTAAGCCGCGGCCAATTATTGCCCTAAGATAATGTTAACAGGCCGCATTAGTCAAAAACGAATCTCTTCCATCTCAGAACCAGTCGCAGTGGGTAATTCAGCATACAAGAAGTAATTTAACGGCCGGCTTATCTGCGACACTAACGAATTAAACGATTTCCTCGTATACCTTCTTGAAAATATTACGCAAGTGTTAAACGGTTATGTTTCACTGCGTATCGTGGAATTTGTCAACATGTTAAAGCATTTAGAATTATTTATGTATCTTTTAGTACAAGAAATGATCATCTTTACATTTTATAGTTATTCATAAACGCTTGGCGGTAATGTTTTATACATCACATGTTTTATCTTTTTCTATTGTATTTGAAATGCGCTGAAATGGTATAAGAGAATTTGTAATAAAATACTCTTTAATGTATATAGCTATCAAATGTTACGAGTATATCTACTATTTTCTCGCTTATATTATTTTTGTTTTCGTTGGTAGAACAATGCTCGTATTCGTGGATATAGGATTTCGAATGCTTGGTCTAGATAATATAAGTGTTTATTACACATGCATCTACAAATCACATGAAATTCTAAGTTACTTTCAGATTAACAGATTAATTCCCTAGATAAATTCTTAGTACCGACCGCTGCGAACACAATTGCATTCGAGTGTAAACTAGAAAATAGCGAATAACAATCTATTATAATACAAGCGGTCGTAGTAACCTTATTAAAATGCATAAATATGCAAATTACTCGCTGCAAAGACTATATTAATAGGCGTTTATGATTTTATTACTAACAAAGGAATCAAATTATTTATACTACTGTTAGAAGGTATTACCCGATCGAATTTATTGGAAATGAATCAGAGTTTGTCATCATTAGCATTTCGTGTAAACGTGATTCTGTCCGAGATTGAGACGTCAAACAAATAGCGTCGTACAAAAATTATGCGTTTGAAACTACACTCTATTGTATTATAGATTCGAAAACACACGGAGTTCACTCCCACGACATTGCATAACCATGTTTGTTTGACATAATTCTTCTTGTATTTGCACACGTAAATGTTGCCTTTCGATAGGATTGCACAAGCGTCTGTTGTGATTACTTTCGATACGTATGTACGTAGGTTCTTGTGCCTAAATACGTACATGTAGAGTGATTTGATTTCCTTCTTATTAGCGACTGGCCCCGTTAACGTTTCCCAAAACGCACGTAACCAAAACGTACGCTCCTCAGTCGGGCTCCATCGAACGTTGAAGAGCCAATAAAGCATAATTAATAGCTGTGAAGTTTGGAGTTCAGGCCGTGAAACATATTACGTAACCGGCGCAGTTAACCAGGGGAACAATACTGCCCACCGTCATTAGCCATCGGCGGTTAAATGATTAGCTCCTGACGTAAATCGGTCAGAGGCATGCCTTGTTAGTGTAGATGAACAATGGGTATGTCGCAGGTTTAGAGCGAGCGGCGAACGATCTCTCTGAAGATTGGGCAACGTTACCGAACTGAGCCTTTGTGAAAACACTTCGCAGTCACGGCACGACCGCTCCAAATTTAATATTAATACCTTATCGAGCCGACCCACATACTGGAAATTACTAACACTAAACTCTTCGGCCCCAAACGATTTAACCTGCCGTTACATTGAGCGTGCTTCACGTATAAATTCGTCCAGCTATTAAGTGTTTTCCCCTAAGTTATCGACTTGTGTACCTCGTGTTCATTGTAATTTCGAAAACTATTATAGGTTATTTTTGTAATGAGACATTAGAATAAAACATTTAGTATTTAAAGAGATTAGTGCGGTTGAACGTAACAAGCGGGAAAATAATATTTATAATCTGATTGCGAATGTTTAGTGGGTTTGTCGAGGTCGGCGGTTAAGCTTCTTAGGCGCCACTTGACCGCGATTGTGTAACAAGTGGGCCACAGTAGCTGTGTGTGAACCGCAGCTACTTATGGATTTCTTTGTTTACGAACGGCTTTGTTCATCTTTTTAGTGTCTGTTACTAGAACAATTAGGAGAGACAATCAAGATTTACGTATGATGATCTTAAGATTGGATAAGACCATGTTCAAGAAACATTTAAAGATAGTTTTTTGTTTAAATATAAGTACTGCTGTTTTATTTGCTTTTGCAACAAAGTATAAATTTAATACTAAGGAAACGCAAATTGAGAAGTTATTCAGAAATGAATATTTAACGTAACATTTCGCTTGTAATTTCCAAAGAGGTAGGCAGAGGAGTGCAGTACACTCCCACGGTTTCCCAGTTACGTTTACGTCTCACTATTAAATAGGTGGTAAAACTATTGCCATACATACGCCAGACACAAATCCATACTCCGAGCCACTACTGGGAAATCTAAATTAAAAAATCAAATAGTGCCTGACCCAGGATTTGTACCGAGGACCTTCGAATTGGCTATCGTGCTTGTGACCGATATGACCAACGAGACAGTCAATTATTATTTAAAAATAGTATTTAAAAAAGAAATATTTAAAAACTATGATTTTAATGAAATGAATGAAAAGAAGTAAAGTACAACGTTATATTGAATTCAATCCATATGCAATTTCAATGCAATTTATATGCATTATTTTTAAATATAAATAGTAATATCAGAATTCTAATTATGAACAGAACAATTGCTAGCATTCCGGAAATTATCTGCAATGCCATTATGAGACCAGATTGTCGTCCAGAAATGCATATCGTAGAGAAACATTTAAGCCTATCGACAGAGTTGTGGAATTCTGATTGCTTTATGGAAGCCCTTGAATTAATGGAAACAATTTCTGGAAGGCGAAACCTTTTGCGGTTAGATCTTTTTAATTCCATTAGGCGATGAATTGAGCAAATTACTATTAAGGCGTTCTTGAGGCTTTTACACGCAAAGCGTTCTTTTTATGGTCACTGGTTTGAAGCCCCACTATACGTATGTATATAAACATGCCAGAACTTACCCTGAATATTGGTATACGATACTCGTCATCCTTGCCTCTCGAGGCATTTTATTTTTGTGGATTCCTTGTATAGTGTTACTTTCTAAAACCAAGTTAATCGCCGCTACTTGTGGACTACGGAACGTTAATAGCTAACCTTTGCATATTTTTCTTTTATCTTCAGACTTTTCATCAATCATTTAAGTAGATTTTCCATCTAATATAATTGAGGAGAAATTGTAGATAATGATTACCACTATAGCTCGAACAATATGTACAGTGTCATTGTACCTACAGTTTTAACAACTTTTAAAGATATGAATAGTTCCTTAATTTAAAGATATACTAAATCCTCGTAGTCCTAATGTGGTGGTCTAGCGGAGCCAATATCACGCCTTATTGTTGTTACATATTACAATCCTCACTAATCAAAAGTCTCGCTACTTCAAAATCCTTCTGAAAGTTTGGTTGAAAACTGTCTCATATCTTCACCAGTCTGTACTGGAGAAGAAAGGCGGAATAGATAAGCTTCAGTGTTATCGATTGAAGGAAAAGCAAGCGTCGCAAAACCGTTCCCAACCGTTGGACGTTAGTAGAATGCAACCAACTTAAAAATATTATTTAACCAATAACCATATTGTCTACATGATTATTTATTAATCATTTCCAGTTCGTATATTAAGGTTTGTTTTGGAAATGTATATTTAATATTGAAATGTATACTTATTAAAAGGAACTTTACTAAGATTCCGCAAAACGAAGATTAAATTGTTATTATTATTATTGTATTGTATTAAATTATTACAATGATTGTTTATTACAATTATTGTATTGTATTAAATTTTAAGGATAAAATCTCGAGCAACATTAATCAATTCTATCGTATCTTATCAAATTTTTTTCCATACGATATGAAGATATGTATTGCCAATCTACATATAACATCGCAATATATGTTAAAAAAGGAATACGACGGGCGATGTAAGTCAACCGTGTGAAAATAAGAGAAATAGTGACAGATTTGTACAATACAAAGGCTGGAAAGATAGCAGCCGTGCCATCCGTCCACTAAGCTGATTTACTGGGGTCCAACAAAGCCCCTGCTCACAATAAAAGATATCTCGGTGCACAGGATTAAAATAATTCAGACTTCAACTGCAAACGTGCGCGCTGTGAGGGCACCAGTGATTAAATATAACCCAGTGGAGATTTATAAGTGTTTATTTCTGGCATAGAACCATGGCATGGCCCTCGCCGCCCAACGATACCTTTGTGCGCCGCTCTTAATAAAACGCTGTTTGTCGCAAGTGAATGTATTGTTACAGGGATGTGAATGTAGCGAGCGAAAAATATATAGCGGCCGGTCGCACGGAATATTTGAACAGTTGCCGTAAATATGAAACGTATAATAGTGTTCGCTGAGATAAAGCGGAGAATTGCGCTAGTTCATGTAATAAATTAAAATACAACGAAATTCGTATCGGCGACTTAATGCAACTAGTAGTTGTTAATCATATTTGGCTATAACATGGTACGCAAGTTGTTTCTATCTAAATTATTCGAGCTCGAGCGTTCGGCTTTATCAGTACAATTGGCTTTATCCATATCACCAGAAACAAGCAGGATATAAAAGTAAATGGTAGCCGCATAATTTGTCAGTGAATACAAAGAGTTCGATCTTTGGTAACGGCTGCCCGGCTATTAATCATAGGTGTAGCTGTGCTGTGGCGGGCGGACACAAGACAGATATTACGAAACGACAAGTTTGCTACAAAGCTCAGAACAAGGCTGCGCCCGCCTGACTGGCAGCCCCTAATTAACTGTCAAGTTATTTGATATTATTGCCATACGATCATTACACTGTCTTATTTAAATTTTTAGGAGGCAGTTGTTGATAAACTTGGTCTAAAATTCCTCAGTATCAAGAAGCTCGGATATTAATACGCCGTTCGCCGCTTGGGGCAGCGTAAATCTTAATATATAGGAGCATTTTGATCCCATTGCGCGTATCGTTTGATACTCAATGGGTGTTTAGGCACGGGTATCAAAACATCTGCAGATAGCCAGCGCTGTGGAGATGCTAGCGCGTGGAGCGGAGCGCGTTCGCACGCATATTACCGCGCTGGCGAGCGGCCGCGGGCGGAACACCGACATAACAGTACAACGGGCTGCGTGATTAGACGCCACACGATAGCGCCTATTGTCGGTACACGATCGCGTCTTGTACGTCTCGAAATTGCGGAAATGGATACGGCTCGCACCCACTTCGCTCGCGGGACGTTTCAATTGCACTCTGAGCTTGGCCTCGCAAATATTTACCTTCAAATAGAATTGTCGTAGCATATACAGTGTTTACAACTATACAAAACAATAAGTCTTAATTCACAAGCTTCATTTGATTACGATTTCATTGATGAAACATGTAAATTATTATCAACCACCACTCATATTTCTTAATGAATATCTGCTATTAAACAAACTGTTACGGTTAACAAAGATACGAAAAAACATGATAAAACTCCCACAATACTCAAAAATTTATGACGATCCTATTAGGACGTCATTTGAGCCCACTGGAGAACTTCAAAATTGTGTGCGATAGTCGTAAAGCCGTGTCGTGAGAGAGCATTAGTAAGCGTCGAAGTGTCCTTGTTTACAAGCTGCTTAATGAGAAATACCATCGCTGGGTACTGGCGCGTGACTAACAAACGCTTCGTCCTCTTAACTCAACATGACCACAGACAGATACTACGAAAGAGTACGGGAAGCAATTTAGCTCAGGCGTTATTGGAAACCCGATTGTTTGCTCCCACCTAATCACTATCTGCGAGAATCAACTAGATACCTTTAAGTTGTATTTATTTTGAGACTATCTCTCGGTATATACGTCTACCCGTAAGAAGTGGGCACTCAGTCAATGCTCGAAGGAATAATCTGAGAACGCTGAGAGGCTGAGAGCTTTAATGTTGAATTTTATCTCGAGGGTTCCATGATGAACAAAATTTCTCAAGCATTGTAGACGTGCGCAATGATGTTTAATTTTAAGTTAGCCTGTTCGTTGTTCGATACGAGTAAGTGTTTTGCAATTTTTTTCCGCATCGAACTTGAAAAATTTAAGCATCAGGCCTGTTCATGATGCAACAATTTAAAACTGTAATGTATATATTCAGAAGTTACTTAGTATAAATGAAAAAAAAATTGTTTTAAAAGTCTATCGATAACCATTTAAATATTGAGACAAAAATATTTTCATTGCTGCACGTTGAACGGAAACTCCCACAGCCTGTAGAACAATCAATCTTCCTAACTCTCAAAGAAGCCTCAATCAAAACAAAATGCAGAGAAGCAGCGCTCGGATAAAGGGTCCTATAAATCATAAAATCAAGCCTCCATTCAAAGCGGTTCATTTGACCGCAGTAAAAAAATTTGACCCTTCGCGTCCCTCGGCTTTGTTAGCCCTCGTCTGTCAGATGAAGGGTGCATTTCCAATTTGTCCTGTCTTCTAGCAATCAACGCTCCCATGATATTTATGGGCTCATTAAAATTTCGATAATCACACAAGTTTTTTCTCGAGAATGTGCAGCTCAACAAATTCTATTTTTTTATAAAGAAATAATAATATGAGGAACGAAGCTAGACTATCGACGTGAGCGTGGCTCGTGTACCGCGTAGGCTGTTTTTAATTGGATGTTGTTTTAATTTATGGATACAAACAATGACATTAAATTACGACTCAAGATATGTTTTATGACTTCGTTCCTATTAATTTATTATTGTTCGGCCCCTGATGAAGCACTCGTGTGTTCTAGACAATTAAATTTGTACGATCGCATTAATAAGTCAGCTTACGAGTGTCCGCGCGACTGTACATATTTTTAATCTCAAGATTCGTTTGCAAAATAGGCTCAACCGCTGTACTCATTCTTGTTGGTTTGTAAAATAGGTAGGTAGGTAGTGATAGGTAACCAAAGAATTTTTGATTTTACATTATTCAATTCAATATTTAAATTATTATTTTTTGAAATGAAATGATTTGGCGTTTATATTTTTTTTTATACATAAATCATACATAATACGTATATAAAAGACAATGTACATAATATGTAAAATTCATAATAACCACATTAATAAGGAAAAAAATTGCGAACCAAACGCAACAGATGAGCCAATCATACCTACACGTAAACAAAATCCTACACAAAGCAACGTTGCGAACCTTACGAGCGATCAACAGGATGTAGTCCTTATAATATTTCGTATCCCGCCACACACAACCCTGTCCGCCCACGTAACAAAATCTTCAACACAATATTATATGTATATGAAAATAATACTACATAAATAAATCAGGAGTACGTATCTTCAGTCTATGTATGACCTTATATCAAATGAATTTTTACAATCGAACCATAAAGGTATGTCTATTTATTATTGTCTACTTTTATATTGGTTTAAGGTACATCAATACACTATTGGAAAAAGGCTTTAGTACATATAAAACTCAATATATTACGAACAATAGATAAACAAAAGCCAAATGATCACACTAGCTGTTTAATACGAAACTTAACACTTTCTTGAATCAACGTAGGTGGTAAAATTGCGATCAATACGATCAAGATATTGACGGGAAATAGATAAAGTTGATATCGAATTGTAATCGATGTTGGGAATACAATAATTTATTTATGCACCTGAGTGTTATAGACAACTTAGTGTTCTGAATTGACTACGACAGCCAGAGATAAACTTTAATATCTACCTACTCGTATATCTGTCGCGCTATTTTATTGGGACATTCAAACAATTGTATAAATGAAGTAATTGGTACAGTTCAAATATATATCTCTAATTGAATAGCATGTTCCGCTCGTGTCGATAGAATGTACAGATATTGTTTATAATTAATGCCCAGACTGCATTCACTCCGCCATTCGGAACTATTATATATGCAAAGTTTAATAATAACTAACAAACAGACAGATTTCGCAACTCTACTGATAATAAAATATCTGCCTACCACATAAGAGGCCTGGCGAGACCATACAATATTTATAATGAAACCTGTGTAATATTTGTTTTACAAATATTCACGAAAAGAACTAATTTGGGCAATCTTTATATTCAGGAATATAAATTTTAATACATTGTAACCTATGTACCTACATCTGATAATAATTGTTTTGCCCCACAATTATTTGTATTGTCCAAAAATTCTTTATCGTATACAAAAGAGTACGTTATTATTATTTTTCTTTTTTCAAAAGAAAAAGGCTTTATCGCTGGTGCGATTATGCCGCCTTGGTTACAAACATA
>DWTO01003888.1:0-12109 GCA_018244755.1 Jemadia pseudognetus
AGCGTTGAGACCACTATGGTGAGAACAATTTGAATTTGCTAAATGAACTGGTATTTTTATTTCTCGCTGTTGCCAACCCTGTTAGCGCAGATGTGACCGGCGCTGTTAGTTATGCGCTTATGATTAAACAGGTCCGTTGCTCAAGAATTGCAGTCCGAATCACCTATTACCTGACCATTATGCAATTGCCGCTTGCGAGCTTTGCGGTGCGTGTTGGCGCATGTTTCGCCAACACTTCGTTAACTTCCTTTATACTGTACCGTGTTGTATGAGGTTTGATTATCGAGTTTATTGTAGTAAATATTGCTATAACTAGTATTGTTCGAGGTCGGTTCTAGACGATCATGTGCGACAAAGGCCACTTGTAGCTGCTCCTCGTTCTCGTTTGATATTTTCTTTACTTAAAAAACACAATTAAATTCCATTCAATTTCTTACGATTCAATATTAATTCGCACGCACGATTCATTCATTGTTTTATTCAAAACTTCATACGTCTAAGATAATTTTATAGCTAATAGTTTTTTAACATTACAACCCGTGATTTCTAGAGCAGGAGCTTTTCAAGTAACAGTAATACATATATTCGATCAAACATTTGCACCAACGTCGTCAAAATCAGAGCGTGGGTACAGAGCGACCGACGGACGTGCGGATTTCGTCAAACATTTGTCCGCTCGGCCGCTGATTCGACACGACAGCACATAATTATAGACTGCGCAAGACTCAGTGAGGTAATAAGTACCAATCGTACGCCATTGTTAAATGATTAGTATAGGCTTGTGTTAACGAAAGCTTTAAGTTCTGTACGCAACTTGAGTTATATAAGTAACACGTCGTCGTCCATAACAAACTTAACGCGTGCATGTAACTAGTTTGTCCTTCTATCTAAGCTTGACGATGAGAAATCTTAATGTGGTGATTATGATTGCGATTATCTTGTAACAGTTAAAGAACGATTTAGATTCGCAAATATAAGAATTTCCTGTACATGCAACGTGTAAGTTATTTGACGTTTAACTTAAGAGATTTTAATTTGTAAACGTGACGCGTCTAGGTCAACATAATCACCGTCGATTTGATTATATCCGTTTTAGGGATCCTCTCATTAAATATACTCTTCCTAATTCTTTCAGATTGCTCTTTTAGTATTTAAACATTTAAAGCAGTTCTGAAACATAATTCATTTACCTCAACTTCTGCACTTCGTTTATGTTTGTATGCTATTCGTCAAGTCATACTGTGAATAGTACATCATATTCATCTCCCCTCTCCACTATTGGTCCACTACTGTACACGGATGTTGTCTATGAATGAGTACCTTTAGTTAAGGGCATAATCTAACACACTAGCAAGGCATGAGTTGTATTTGTTATACAAGTGCATGATTTTTTGTTGTTGCGATTTTGTTGTTGAATAAATTTAATTTGAATAATTTTTTTTAATGAACCAATTTTTAATCACGTTATTAAAGTAAGTACTTTGAATCATCGCATTCTTAAACTGGAACATGCTCAAACCTGGTGGCCAATACAAAGATTTCGTTTTGATCAAATATACGAGCATGAGGAACACCTCATAATCAACAGATTATAACCTATGGTAAGTACATTATGATGAATTTATAATTTAATGCCACGACCTATGTAAATTGGAATTGGTTGATAAAATGGAAATATTGTTCTCTTATTCCTAACCTGTCCAATAAATAAATTATTATAGTTTATATATACTTGAATAGTAAAATTACTATTCAAGCCAATAGGTAGTTAGTGGTTATATTATTCCCATACCAACATTCCCCAGTGACTGCACTAAGGCCGGAGCCCCACAATAAATCGACTTGACAGTGAGCGAATTACTTATCGCGCGACGCGTACTAACATGCGTGTCCCGCGGGAGCAGACGGGGCCGCGGGGACACACTCATCATTGCGTCCTTCCGGTGGGGCACGGGGCCCAATTAGGTTACCTGTTGTTAGCCTAGTCATCCAGTGGGAGCACAGTGTGATCTCGTTTACGGTCAGTTGTGACGACCGCAATTCGATTGACTTAAACTCTATATTGAAATATTTAATTCAGTGTCATGAATTTATTTCGGTTTCTTATTATATATCTTGTTTAATGAGAACGGGTGTAGGTATATTAATAAAATGAACGTTTTATATATGTGTGTATGTATTTTTGTCAGATATATCAAAAACCATCTCAGAATTCTTCTGGCATTGTTGTTCAAATTCTATTTAGCTGCATAGGGTTATATATAATCGGAATTGTTTATGTTAGTTATTAACATTTATATTGCGGATACATTTGTCATTTTCATTCAAATAGCTTTATAAACACTGCGTAATACTGGACAAATGCTAGAAGCAATTTTTTTAACATTTGTACCAGGTTGCTTTGTCAGTTGATGAACAAATATCAAATTCCTTGAGATTTAAACATAATCTAATTTTGTCTGGATTTATGTAGGTATAAAGTAATTGTTTGAAAAATGGAAATGGGTACCTACTACACTCCTTTACTTACCCCTTTGAGAAAATGTAGGCTTGATATCATGTTTAATAAATAAGGCAAAGAACTTGGACAATTGACAAAAACATTTTAAGGTTTCTGCAAATGTCGTATAATGTATAGATTCTTCTCCAGATCTTCTTCCTTGTAATTCACGCACTTAGCCACTCACATCAAACAACACTTTAATAATCTTACATCTCCTCCGTATCATGAGTGCTAGACCCATATCCGTCCCGAGCTAATCGTTTCTGTGTCCACGAGAAAGTCTTCTCACGACCTACCACGCATCTGCAATCATCAGATGTTTATACTTAATATGTTTTTATACCGTCGTCTTCGCTTACGATTTGGTACTTTCTCGGACAAAATCGCGATACTGCACGCATGTTAAACGATTTGAACGGCTGTATAGAAACCTCTAGTAATAATAATATCTAGTGACAACTCACATAAGTATTCGATCTTAAACTTCGTAAAGCCTATGCTATGGTGATTAGATTACATTGATAAGCTCTCGTAAAGAGGTATTCTAAATATTACATTGAAAATTTTTACATATATAATAGGTACCTACTTAGAATGACGCTACAGCTGTCAAATAGTATTCCATATTGATATCTGAAAAGTCGGAAAAAAGCACCACTGAAATGATTTAATTGCATTTTCTGGAGTAATACTTAGCAATACATAAATATAATATACCATATAAATATTGGTTCTTAATAGGCATATAAATAAGTCTGCTATACCTTACTATAGACAATAAGGCATAAATGTATTGAAAATTTAAGGTAGACTAACGACCAATATTATAAACTCATTTCGTTTTGGAGACAATTTTATGTCGATAATTACTTGTTACAGCAAATTATTTTGTCACGTAGATTAGCAATTATTATAAAATTAAAATAATTTAACATTACGCTCAAGTCTTTGTCTATGTATAGTGCCTGCTATGCTAAAACACTGACTTCTTTTCAATTTTATTCGGTTGAACCCGCGGGCACAGCCAGTCAAACAAAAAACCTAAAAAAAACGATAAGGTCAATATTTACACACCAACGGACAAATTGCTTATTTTCTGGTGACCAACAGCGATTATGATTTGTTATGGTCTTAATAATAATAATAATTAAATGTTAAGGCTACGCCACACATGACTATAATAAATAAAGCGAACTGTAGACGCTTTGAAAATTCAGTTCCTTAGTATCTACGACGCTCTTAAGACACGATAGAGCACACGTACTTCACCGTTATCTACGCCAGACGTAACCCCCTCTTCACTAGGGTCTGCTAATTTGAACAACATTATGATATTGAATTTATTCATTTCAAGCTTAGTTAACGGCAATATTTGTATTATTCCCACTGACGTAATGTTTACCGCATATTCTCCCCACCACAACAAACAGTAGATAAATGTATTAATTACATTACGTTATATTAATTACAAGTCTCCGAAACTCGCGCACATGAAATGACTGATGAATGTACAAGAACATCAGGTGTCCATTTCTCTCACATCTAGTCATGTATATATCAACAACAAGCACATTATTTGTACACCACACCACTTCTCAATTCCAAACTCTCTTTTGTACCACTCTTCGATTAGCTATTCAATAGTCCAACTGTATCGATCACTGCCGTTCAGCTTCAGAAATACACAACGCTACATCCTATCCAAATGTCTACGTGGTTACGTTTAAATGTAACTTGTACGTGTTACGAAGCCGTATATGTTCCGTACGTCGTCGTAAGCGGGTCACACGCGGAACAAGAGTAGCCGGTGGCTGGTTTAATATTTCACTTTCAGCACAATGTGTCAACGGACGCTACTCACCTACGTACACTTGTTCGCTTTTCATGTCGCCCCCGTAATTGAAAACGTTTTTTGTATTCATAATACTGCACTTCGGTCTTGTCACAAATGTGTCTTGTCACAAAAGCGGACCCTGAAGAAGAACGCATATTACGTTAACTATATCATAACACTAATACATACTATGCGCAGATGAGAAATGGACTCGGACATTAGAATCAGCAAACGGAATTAGACAGTGAATACATTAACATTTAAAAATTAACAAGTACATCAATAACACCGCAGCTCTATGAAATGCGAATGTCAGCGCACGTCGAGAAAACAAATGACGTCACATAATAGATGAGGCAACTGAAAATCAGTGGGAACCAATTACATTTGATTTACAACAGCGTATCGAATAAAGATATCCGCCGCTGTTCTTATTTATTACATGTTCACAATAAATACATAAATCGGTTGCTGACAGCGCCATTACTGGCCGGCCAGTGCGTACGAGTGTCTCCACATAGGCGATCGTTAGTTATGTGTCGATTTATGTGTGTATCGTGTACCGTGTAGTAAATAGTAGGCTCAAAACCCACGCCATTGACAGTGTAGACGTAATAGCAACAGGTAGGATAATATTCGCATTCATCAATCGCGAGACGCGCTTCTGATAATCAGCGGGTTGGTCGTCATTTGATTTAACGTTGGTTTGAGTGACGTGGGAGTCAATTAACATTTTTCTTTTCATTGCGGTTTCTTTAAAAAGATGATTACATCGCCGACATTGATTAAAATATTAAGAGATTATTGTTGTCATAACCCAAAATATAATGAGAAAACTATAATCCGAGTGAAGCTGTCAATATCATTCAAGCCTTTCGTCGTCCTGCCGTAGGGAACGAGGGTCGTTTCTGAATGACAACGGTTAGAATTATAATTTTCCACGCTGGCTAAGTGCGAATAGGTAGACAAGTGGACTAAAATGAAATGAAACGTCACGCCTGTATTTCCCCAAGTCTCAGGCAGAGGAATGTATTACACTCCCGCGTTTCACCAGTTAAGTTTACGTCCCGTTGTGTTCTAAAATAGAGTTTCGTACTAGAAGATAAATTTCCGTACATTCTCCATGGAACACTTTTTTCTTGGAAAAAATGTTGGCTGCCTTGTAAATACATGTTTACGTAAACAAGGCCATAGTTCACAGTACTAAATAAGATCTACCCATAAAGCCGACTACATTTTGCAGTTTCTCTCCGTATCGAATTCAATTAATCTTCAGCTCCGCTCGCACCGTTACTGATCAATGAACACTCACAAACGCTATTTTATAGTTCTTTAATTACGTTCTCTTGTTTTTTATTCAGTTATGTTCTCAAATTCCTTAAAAAGTTAGATAAATAACAGTCGATATTTACATAATTTCAAAATATATGTATATTATTTCAAAAAGTATTTTAGTTTTTATAAATAATTTTATTATATTATTATTATAATACAAATTAACCTTTGCCCCTTCTCAATACTTTTGCTATTTGCAAATGGTTTATAAAAATCGATCGATAAAAGACAGACTGATAATATATTTGGTTATGCATTTGTTGATGTTGATGTTAATAGCCATGTGCGTTTTGTAAATATTAATAAACCGCCTTCAGCGTCCAATCGCATTGTTATGGAAAAAAATTCTTGTTTTTATATTAGCATCAATAGTAACACTTGGAACCCATCCAAAATGTTTTGCAAAAGCTTTCTCACTGACGTCATTCATCACTTTCGTTTCTTATTATAGTGTTGTATCTAAACTACAATCCACTGGCTTGTTCTCCAAATATACTCAGAGTAAAGAACGAAGCAAATTGCAAAGTGGTTAAGAATAAACTGATTTAAGGGAGCGATTTAAGGAAACATTATTAAACGTACCGATGTTAAAAATGTTACAGACTGTTTAGCGCCTCATACGGTACTCGTATTGCTAGATATACGTTTATCATTTTTAACTGTTATCTTTCCACTGTCGAATCTACTCTCAGAATGAGAAGTTATAGTCACTTGTCTGATCAATAGCGAGGACGCCGAGGTCTTTACAACAAGTCATGTTTAATATTCAAATGCACAATTCTGTCAACAAATCAACGGTTACTGCAGCGTCAGTGTCAGTAATGTCATGCTCTAACTCAACTTCGAACAGAAAAGAACCTTCATTAACAGGAGTGTAATGTTATAAACATAAGAAAATATTCTAACTGTAAATAAAATTAATACAGGGCATGGCTACTTCAATTTACATGAGCACCTACGATATAAAAAGTATGTACTTACCTAATCATTATTATTCTCTTAATAATTCATTAATTCTCATCACTCATCAATTCATTATAACCACATAACTAAATCTATTTAACTCATTACATTACTGTTTCGGCGTGTGGGATTGTAGTGGAAATATTGCGGGCAAAATACGAGCAGGAGGAAGAAGGAAGGGGGGGGGGGATTTTATTACTTTCGGAACAATAACCACCAACCCCTCGGTTATTGGATTCGCTACGTGATCATTATCGTTATAACCCAGAAATAAGCTTCGATATATCGCTAGTTGATCTTCGAGACGATGAAGTTAATTAACACAATATGCGTTTCATCACGTAATTTATTTCTGCTCAGTTTTTATTGATTTTGTCCGTTATGTACGTTATGCATTATGTATAATATAAGTTATGCTTTTTCGTTATCATGATATCATCTCGCTAGATCCCTCACTGGGTAGGTAGAGAACATTGAGCGCCATATTTTATACTCGTATCGCTATCCCTACTGACCTGACATGCTTCCTCTAGTCATGTCACGTTTATAACACAATAATGGCACATAATTGGTGAAACGTGAGACGGTAGGTACTACATTGCTCTGCCTAGTTATTCGGGGATTACAGGCGTGACGTTACCGTATGGCACATATTAAATTAGGCACATTAGACAGTTGTATGTGAACGCACCTTTACACCTTGGACCACACTGAACTCACTAACTTTTAAACGATGTAATGTTATTGTGTACATTTTATTGCTATCGTAAATACTACGTGTAATTAGCTAAATTAAGTAATTGGTAACGTAAAGTAATTGGTAACAATAACAAAGGGTTAGTAACCAGATAGTGAAAACAGCTGGAGATGTTTTTATGTATCTCAGTTCTTTTACAATGTATTAAAAACTAGTTTTGTATATGTAGAATCGTTTACGGGAAAAATTAAATACTAATTATAATTTATTTTTCACTCATCATATTACTGTTATCTTTAATTTATCTTCCTGTAGCAGTATCTTCACGCCTTTTAACAAACTTTAATCTAAGGTTTTGGCGTGGGAAAGTATATAATAATTAATGATATCTTCAGTTCAAAGCCTATAAAAACCCACATAATTTCAGTAGCTTCCTGAGGGCTACAGGTTCGATTCCTACCATATCCGTCTTTGACAATTTCTAAATCCCGCAAATACTGCACCTTAGCATAAATGTCTTACAGACAGTCACGAAACTGTTCACAAGATGGTTTATTAATAACAATGCGTAAGCCTATATATCTTATTAAAGAAATAATAAACACAGTAATAACCCACAGAAATATTGCGTTAATAATTCTTTACGAGTTTCAATCCGTGCCTTAGAATATAACTAAGAAAAATATTAATGTTCGCTTATAAATCTTATATAGAGATATGCTTAAGACAAAAACGCTTTGAGCACGTGTGGCGTCATAACATCCTTACTTCTATGAAGCATCTTCCTGTTCTTTTGTGGTGAGATCCGGTTGCAAACGATACCTCACACTCAAGGACAAGGTTCTCCGTTTGCGCGCTGCGCCAGACCTGCGACGCCGTTATACTGTAGTTGGCTAGTTGGCTTCCTACCACATTTAAATTTGGCATGTTTTGATAATCAGCGAACAACCGGTAAGTTAATATTTAATGTATAATTACGCACGCAGTTTCAGCAAATTGGTCACACGCTCTACATAGTGAATAGTATTAATAAATCGTATGACGTCATATCCCAATGTGACTGTGAATTGAATTGAATATTAATACAGGAATTTATTCTCGAATGTTCGAAAGTATTCGTATTTGTGTTGTAAAAGAAACCAAGATCAGAGTATTGTATAACGCTAGCAACGAGCGCATTATCGTTTTGTTTAAAATGCGCAAGCGCACTTCGATTTCTTCCTTTTGTTTTTGTCAGACGCCGTTTCCTGGTCGCGATCTGTTCGGATGTTTGCGATCCTTTGCTTTCTTTTGGTTCGCTCCGATCTATTTTTGTTACGATACTATATTTGCACTTGTTGGAGGGAGACGGTTCCGAATGCGTGAAATTATGGGCCACAATATTTCGTTTTATATTTACAGAGAATACTTAAAAGTGCGATGTGATCAAGTTGATGATTTAGTTACATATGCTTTAGTTGCTATGCTATATAATTGCAAATATACATATGTATTTTATTTTGAATTATATGGTTTTGTTATAACTTTTTCTGAAGCTGTATGTACGACGAAGCGTTTTAAATTACAACATTCTCGATAAGGTAACATCTTGCTGATAAATCGTAGACTAAAACATGTTCATGTTTATTTACTAATGTAAAATTCAGTGGAAAAAAAGTATATAAAACATATCCAGTACATGGGAACGAGATGGGATCGAGCAGCGCAGACATCGCCGCAGCAGGGGTCGCGATCTGGCTGAGATTAGCGTGATTTGTGCGTACCGTTGTCCGATTGCAAAAACTGCCACTGACAACCCTAGCAATACGTACGAGTCTTATGGTAATAGATCCAGCATAAGACTCGAAAATAGTAAGCAAAAAAGTATCATTCCGTTACATTTATACCAACATGAAATTAGTAGAAACGCTAATAAGAATTTTTATAGTAGGATGATGTCTTAGGTTTAAATTCTGACGCGAATTTCTTTCATTACAGAATTAGGTATATTTTTAAGATAATAAAATTTACTGTAAGGGTAAAATAAAATATTATGAATCCTACGTTCCTCAATATTCTGCGTGTTCGTAACCCTGTCATTTCGAAAGGATTCGTGTGTCAGCTAGTGAAGCGATAAGATTGATTTATTGAAAAATTTATATCCCTTTACAATAATTGTACACCGCAACAAGACGTAACATGGAGATAACTAGCAACGCAAATTATAACAAGTATTTTATATTTCTTTATAACCATTAGAAACTTGAATTAATTTGTAGTCGAAACACAGGGACATTTCTGATTTTAATCGCGTCCCATTACACCTACTAATTTGTTTACACGAAATGAAACAAACATTCATTAAATACTATGTTTTGAAATTAGACGGTTATGCGTTTTGCAATCGTCAAAATTGTTTTGTATTCGATGAAGCGGACCGTGTGATATATGAAAAGCTATAAATATATGGTCGTACAAACCGGATGTCAGTGAGTGCAAGGAATTTTGCATAATACATATCTTAAGTACGAACAATAGCCAGTTTTTACTCTTTTAAACTAGCAATGTAGTCGTATGGATTACAGCGTTCCTCATCAGATATCTAAGGTTAGTATCTTTGCACGCAACTCCTTTGCTAACCGGTATTTATCTAGCGTGGTACACTGTGGTCTTAATCTTTCTAATTGTGGGAAAAGATTTTTGTCTAACAGTGAAACAATTTAAGATTTTTGGCATATTATATAGCAATACGCAAATGTTCATTTGATACACTTAAGTTCCGCGCTAATAACAACAATATATTGGGTCAACTGACGAACGGATATTTGATACCGAATAGAGACTGTACTGTGGTGACTAGATAATTGACAAATATAAGTGGTTATATACACATTTTTACACACAAGCTACTTTAGACTTAAACTAAATGTCCTGGCAGCCTAAATGTCTGATTGGCAGCAGCGTAGGTGGTCCGAAGCTAGGTTCTGCAATTCCCAACCCATATGCCTAGTTTGGGGATTTTTGGCATAATCCATCAGAGGGGGCTTTTATCCAGTTTTGGACTACATTAGGCTAATGGTGATGATGATAAACTTAGATAATTCTAGATCCAGATACAACAAACATTCGAACTCGTCTAACAAATGCTTGTTTTGGATGGGAATCAAATCCAGGGGCCCTCGTACTATAGTCAATGTCACTAACCACTGCGCCAACAGGCGAGTCTAACATCGTCACAATCACTCTACAATTACCTCGTCACAACCATACTATATTATCGCGACGGAAGTTACAGATAAGCGCTCCTTTAAAGCTTGAATATAATTTACCTAATCAGTACGGTGTTTTTAACGAGAGAGAAACAAATGTCCTCTACGTTTAACAGCAGCAGGAGCTATTGCGCCCACGCACACCTGCACATAGTTCGCGAACATTATAAATCACTGGTGAATTGCGCAAAGGAATAATTATTACATTGTTTCGTTTCGACTGTTACATTTGTTTTCGGGAAGCTTTTACACAATTACGTTGACATTTACAAATGTGTACTTAAGAAGTTCATTTGATGTTACATGTGCATCTTAAAATAATACTTAAAGATGAATTAGAACTAATCCAGATCGAGGTTAAGGCAGATTGTACTTAGCCCTTAAGTGCGACTTGACGCTCAATCTGTGACAAACTTAAATAATAGTTGGTCTGACAAATCCATTACGTACCATTCGTATATGTCATTGAAATATAAATATTAATACCAACGATTTATATTCATTGGTAACAGATCGTATTAATTAATTATGGTTTCAATTCTTCAAATTACATCGGAAATTCTGTTACAGAACGCTTAACAAGACCTTCAAAAATTAGTTATCTAACTAGTTCAAATTGATAATCACAACTACTACTGCACCCATTAACTACACCAACTCAACTGGCTTTAAGTAACTTCATAACTACGACAGCGTACATCATCACGGAGCAGAGACAAGCGGTAGCTTCCAAGTTGTCATTGACGTAACTATTGAAACCTGTTTAATTTCGATAAAAACTCGCTATATAACATCGCTATCTAAATCTTTAAATCTGTACAATGCATCTAAATTCCGACATTAATCGGCCATCATATCTGTCTCCATATTTCATGTGGAGTTATTTTTATCAGTTCTGCTATCGTATAAGTGTTTCACTCTTATTTACATAACGGAATTTTATCTTCAGTCTCCCGTACATCTTTACATAATTTACGTGGATTCCCGTTTACCTTCAAGAAGAACAAGAGACCTTTCTCTCGTTTGTATAACTCAAGGGATTTTAAGACGCTATCTGGTATATATCTACCCGAATGTATAATAAATAATTGGCTTATTTCAAATGAGTGTAGAAAATTAGCGTATTAATAATTCTTCGTATCCCCAAAGCCGTATAAGACTGTATTAAGATAGCTAGCTTTTATTTCTGACTTAGTATCACCAAATAGAATCCATTACAATATAAAACCGCACGATGTGATTTTCCACGTTCTTCTTTACTTAAACTAGCAAATTTCGTATAAGGATTTTTCTGCGTTCAGAACGGAATAAATTTCATTCCTGACGTATTCATGGTGTGTTATATGTATATGTATGTACTTTAATTATAACAATACATTGATGGGAACGTACTCGTATTTTAGTATACTTTTTGGTCTAAGATGAAATTTTCTGTACATTACATTCTGTACATTTTTTTTTTTTTTTTTTTTATAATATGGAAGTAGCAGACGAGCATGCAGTCCACCTGATGGTAAGTGGATACTGCC
>DWTO01003889.1:0-12109 GCA_018244755.1 Jemadia pseudognetus
AAAATAACAAGATATATTTTGCAATTCCTAATCTCGAAAAGTTCGTGTTGTGAAGTTCACTGTAATTGATGTCGCCGCGAACAATGTTTTCCATGTAATTACATTAAAGTTTATCTCTTTATTATAATATTCTACAGCGATAATTGAGCGTATAAACATGTGCTTATAACAAATGATATGTAAATGCTATACAGTTAATGTACATAAAAATGTTCTGTTGTGCACGCTATATTAGATATGTAACATCACTCCTGTAATCCCGGAAGAGGTAGGAACAGGAGTGTAGTAAACACTTACGTTTTACCAGTCAAGTTTATGTCATGCGATGGAGTAGGGGTCAGCCTATTGTCATGCGCCGGGCACAAGGTAGGTACCTATTATGCCACAAACTGAAAAATCCACGTATATACATATGTACCTATAAATGGTTACCCTTAATATGGACTTGAAATTTATCAAAATTAGAAATAATAAATAAAGGATTATTTTTGTTCCAAATCTATTGAGGTTCTATATGTGTATAATATTGGATCTATATTTTTTTGGCAAATGTAACTCATTTAATACATAAATATATATTTACATAAATATTTCCAATTGCTAGTTTAGCACAACAAGAAAAGTATTGATTCGGTATTTTTTGCCAAGAAGATGGAAAATTGACCTGGCTGGTGGCCAGAACAGCAAACATTATTGCAAATTTTCAAATATTTAGTTTAATGGCGATATATGTGTGACTATCGCAAAGCATTGTATTTTATCTATCATGTAAAGTGTTCTTTAGTAAAAAATCGTGTGCGAGGTGTTTTTTTTATTGCAGTTTTTCTTTTCTTGTGACTAATAAAGCGAGGTTTCAAGATTCTCTAAGGCGTGAATATTATTACACAAAACATAAATATAAATCTACAAACACATAACTAGAAATAATACATTAATTTATTCATTTCTTGCCTTGATTGTTTTGAAAAGTGCCATCGCCTCATTCAATAGGTAAAGATATTTCTTGAAAGAAGACTTCATAACGCGTCTTAATTAGACGCGTTTTTAGATTAGTAAGCAACGTAACTCACAACTAAGCCATAATAATGTAACGTAAGTTAATTTACTTGATAATTAGAAAAGAGAAAACACGTGTACGTTGTAGTTACTAGGAGTCCTGTAAACAATATATGAAGCATCTAAAAATTAATGACTGCCTGTTTGGTCGTGTTAATGGTAGCTTAAATGAGAGGTCGTTGGAAGCAAGTGATGAAAAGCGTAGTTCCTGACCACCAAACAATGTACCGTATCTATAAAGTATCTAAAATGTTTGACTGTCTCTTTGGTCGTGTGGTTAGAAATGCGGTTACTGTTTGCGAGTTGTCGGGTTCAAATTCCGGGTCGCATAATTTCTTTTTTCTGACTTAAATTCTCTTGATAAAATGTTACGTAGTACACGGTGTATTGAAATAGACTCACCGCTTATGATGGAACGTAAATGCAACTGGTGAAAGGTAGAAGTGTACTACATTCCGCCTACGTCTTCGGGGATTACGGGCGTAATTTTACGTTTACCTTAAACTTTAAAATTAATTATAATCGAGAGATAACAGCTTATTGTCCGTAGAAAGTATAATTGTAAATGTGTATGATGGTGAGTACGTTACCATAAACTGTTCATGATAACAAATGGTTAACTTAAATGATAAATAGTTGGAATTATTAATTTTATTACCTCGATTCGTTTGATTATTTAGTTTGTATCTGCTTATTATGATTGTTTCTCACACTTTACTTCACTTAGTACCTATTACCTTTAGCCCTGTAGGAGTAAGACAGTTATACAAATTTACTGAAAAATATTAGTAGCAATACATACAATGTTGTCTCTTCTAAGTTGTATGAAGCTCGTTGTAGAGAGGCTTTCTAATCTTCGGACGTGGATTGCTAACTTCGTGTGGGGGTGGGGATTAGTGACTTCCGTAATTTGATCGTGGTGGGTGAAGTTCTCAGAAGCTATCAGGGCCAGTTTAAGTGTGTACACAAAGCGACCCAAGGCGGCGCCCTTCGAGTAGTTCCGGAAAGAGGGCATCTCTCCTTAAAGCGAGTTCCTACTCATTAATGGCGATTTCAGATAGTATTGTCTTCTTGGGTTTCGTCGTAAATTTTAGACATCATATAAATTATAAGAAAATATCTCGGGTAAATATATAAACTTATATAAACGTAATATCAGGCCACTAATCTCTAAAAAGGTAAGCAGAGGAGTATATTATTGTACACATTTGATAGTTGAAGTTCCTTAAGCCGTTAAAAGATGGCGCTGTCATATAGCTAATCTTAAGCTTAAATTGTCCTGGAAATCTATTAATTGTTGACTTATATTTATTGTAGTCTATTAGTTATTTAATTTAAGAACTATGTAAACGTAATACGCATCCATTTTATAAGGAAAGTAGATTTATGTCACCATACCCGAAGATAGCGGTACTAAAATTTTTCGACCTACCAAGAGATGGCGTTGTTGGGAAACCTAAATCACGGTAACGACTTATTGTTCGGAATTTATATAAGCCGGCCGAGGACGTTTTTTGTTCGTGCCTCAATCTATTGAGTAAGGAAATTATTGGGCCGTGGTAACGCTCGGCAATGTCCGTAAAGGGCGACCGTATTTTTGTAGGGCTTAGGTCGTCCCCTTGAATCGTTCGCCTACTTTGTAAGCGATTCGGGTGAAGCGATCTGCCTTTATTAATAATGACAAAAAGAAGAAGAATACTTATGTTATTCAACATTTTCACGTGGTTTTGAATAACATGAAAAGTATTACCAATGGGTATAGGTACATTAATTTCAGTGTACGTAATAAGCAGTCCAAGATTTTTATTACAAAGCTCACAATATTTTTTTCATTAGTGAGCTTATTATAAATGTGTTTGATATTTTTTTTGGAAATATGATAAAAAACGGTAACAAAATTGCTTTCCCTATTTCGAGTATTTGAATGAATAACAATTTTCTCAAAAGACCCTATTATAACGCACTGAGAAGATGATGTGAATAGCGTATTTCCTTTTCAAACGTCTTTAAAAATTGTGTTGAATCATATTAATGTAACAATAACGAATAAATAATTTTACATTTCTAGTAAGTCTGACAAATCAATTTGAGACCATATTTTCTGATGGCTTTGATACATCTGGTTATAAATTCACATGAATACTGGCTTAGAAAGTATCATAGTATGATATTGGTAGTGAAAATATATCTAGGTAGCTGAAAGACTGAAGAGGACGATTGAACAATAATATTATATTTCTAATGTATTATACCAGCAGCATATTCGTATCCTTATGGTCGGTCGCGGATGCGTCGAGACGCCCGTTATCCATAACATAAGTTTTTAGGCAATGTGCCAACATGATGGCCAGTATGGCAGTTTTGTTTATTGCACGTGATAAAGCAATTACTTTGTGGCAATAACAGTAATGTTGAGCAATAAACTATTTGCGCAATACGTCGCCTGAATAATTAGTTAAGTGGTTAGGAGTTATGTATTATTCCATAATATGATTTAAAACGTGAGCTTTAGTAAGGAATTATCTGTTTAGTTTTTTTATTTTATATAGCAATATATATTAATTGAGTATAAAATGTTTAATTATTTGTCATTAATTCTTATTACCGATCTAAATTCTAAGTATCTTATTATCTAAGTTCTACAATGAAATAATAAATTAGTCACAAATATTTTATGAAGCTTAAACATATTCTTGTCATTTTTAACACGATTTTCAAACTTACGCTTCATCCTGAGGAAGATTCAAGGTCACACTTCCTTTCACGTCATCGCCGTACTTTAAATAGCCGAAGGCGCCCACTACCGCATAGAGCACCGCCACGAGTATCATTGAAGCGTTGAGTACTCCAGGACACCCGAGGAAGTGCTCCGGATTCGCCATTTCATTCTCTATTGGCATCACCACGTTGATACCCTCCATTGCGAAGATGGCTGTACTGGAAAATATAAACTTCTATCTCAATACTTCAAACGAGCATTTTTTAAATAACATCTTGCTATTGCGAGTTTCTTTTATTATGTTCTGCTAATGAACGATTTTCTAGTATGGTACATTATAGCCTTCTCATTTTAAATGATAAAAGATATCACGAAGATTCAGGGATTATCATGGTGTGGATGAACATTTGTATTGAAAAACATGTCTCGTATTGCGTTTTCATTATCATCAGCCAATTTCAGTCCATTGCTGGACAAAGGCTTTCCCTGAAGAGTTACGATTATAATCCCGATCCTCAGTATATAGATTAGGGATCGCAGAGTACAGCTTCTCAAGGCGTCTACGCTGCTAGCTGCGCCTAGGCAGACGGCGACATACCGGGATCTGCCAGCGCCGAGTTTATTCGTCGCATACGGTAACCTGCATCCCGGCACGGCATCGGGCAACATATTTTTACTCCACCCGACATGGATATTGCGTTAAAAAAATATTACCGGCTAATATCTTACACTAAATTCGCTAAGGGTTCGACGAATTTGTTTTCATTAAATGCACAGCAACGTTTTGTCAAATATTTTTACAGGTACCTATCGAAGTTCATATTATAATTTATGTACTTAAAAAAAATTGCATACAAACTTTGGTGAACAGCTCAATGCGAGTTGATAGCCCTAACGTCTGAGGGGAGCTATATTGAAAGGGATACATAGCTTGAAAGTCACATTGCAGATTTAACTCACGTAAAATTTTGGAGATTAATTCACCACCCAGCGGGCAATATCTGACCTATTTAATCAAGACACGTGAGTCTCGGTCTCTTAACATGATGTTATTTAATATAAAGGAGATAATATATCGACCTAAGTGATTTCAATAGAAATGAAACTTGAGGATGTTTGATACAATTTTCCGTAAAGTAATGTGTGGATAGCTTTTGGATATAGCTTTTGTCACAAAATGCGGAAGTTCTTAGCATGTTTGTCGGCTTGGTGTCAGTGTCGAGAACAAAATAAACGATTTTATTGTACCTTTTAGCTGTTGAAAGAAACACATTGAACAGAAGAGCTTTACAACCATAGTCAGTTTGGATCATTTGTCCTTGTGTGAGTTAACATTCAGAACACGGTGTTTTAATTAATCTTTAATGTAAAAATGAAATGATTTGTGTGTCACTTTCTGTAGTTTTATATACTGTGAGCGTCGATTAATCTTACCTCATGAACAGCGGCCATTCCAATACATTTCCAACTAGCTTGCCGTTACTGAATTGGACATCAGCAAATGTATAGTAGCACGTGATGACGAATGTCACCATCAGACATAAGTTGGCAATCACAGAGAACGGCACCAGGAACTTGAGGTATCTCACTTGAGTGAGGAGAATCAGCGGCAGTAGTAACATTCCGCTGTACGCTTCTAACGGCAGTTGGCTTTCTGATGCGAAATGGTCTGCTATCTACAAGGTGGAGATAAACTTGAATTAAAATAAATAAAATTTCGGGATTGTTTTTATAGTCAGTAAAAGTCTAACTAGAAATAAAGTACTAGGCAATAGATTGATATAACTTCAAAAGATTTTATTTTGATTTATTCAAGAGGATTGATTCAAGAGGGAAGTAAGGTAACAGAAAGGCGGTAGGAAGGCTTTTTACACAAATATCTTTTATTACAGCTTCGTTGATCGTGTTGATTGCAAACGCGAGTGCCGAACAAGAGAGCCTGGGTTCTAATCCTGGGTTGGGCACCACTGGCTTTTGATTTTCTAGTAATAGCTCGGAATCTGGATACGTGTCCGGTGTATGGCAATAGACTCACCACATATTCCGTAGTGGGACGTAAATGTAACTGGTGAAACGTGGGAGTGTTCTACATTCCTCAGCCTCCCTCCTCGGGGATTACAGGTGTGATGTTACGTTATAAGATTTTTCTCTGAATATAACAGTGTTTTTTTGAGAAGAATGTTGTAGGTCCGATAGGTTCCACGATCTGCCTGCGCCAGGTTTTGTCGCCTAGTACGATAACGTCGTGTCCCGACATGGGTATATTCATTCCCAGCCTCGACACCGATACGACAATACGGTTTTTAAACCATTTGTATCAGTTATAATCTTAGAAATATTGTTTTTAACGTATTTGTTTACTCTCCGAACGAAACAAAAGCAACAGAAAGCCCGACAGAAACAATCCAGTATGCATGGAAAACGAAAACAAATTCAACTGCTGTTTATTGTATAAATCTTTACAATATTATTGTTTGCCCATTTACAAGATATAACATTCAAATTGTACAATAAACATGTTGTTTACAACAAGTATATTGGGACTTATAGGAACACAGTGGGGTACACTCCGGCTGATTGCAATTAGATCGCCTCTTGTTACTGAAATTCGTGGCGTGTCCCATAGAATAATTCAACGTCATTTATCCAATAAAACTGTAGAATAGCGGAATAGGAAAGGTGGGCAGTCGATATTTTGTACAATTATTATTATACGATCGCACCAGGCTCTCCGAGGTAAGCAGATTAAGAATAAATCTGCAAAATATACAGTCTTTAGTCAAAACCTGTTTTTTACAAATTAAATTAAATCTTCGAAATACTCTGTAATAGTTTATAAGCTCTGACTTATAACAATATTAGGTAGCGTTAGCGTTGTGGCCGTGTCCTTAATTTAAAGTGTTTTGTTTTGTGGATGTTTAGTGAGCGCTATGGTAATTTATAGTAAAAAAAAACCTAGATCATGGTAAGAAGACATTCACGTAAATTTTGCTAGCCGAATAAAATAATTATAAATGTTACAAATGCCATTAATTTTCTAGGATAGTTTCTGTAAATATACTCGTAAATACATATAAATAATGATCAAAATCTTGGGCCACACACTACCGAACCCCGTGGTCGCTTGCTATCTAAGACAACATTAAAAAGGTTACCAACGGGAAAACCTTCATATAATATTAACAAATAAAGAAAATTAACGAATCAGGTAACCATTGAACTTCATTCGTATGTATTCAGTTGCGTCTTTCACCTACTCCGTGTCTTTCCGAATTATTTCATTTCATGAGTAACATTAGCATATAATCAAATAAACATTAGCAGTAACTGATGTAATCAGTCAGCGCGGTAGGACCTTCAGGGATGAGATGGTGTTACGTACATTCTTATACGGAGAATATTCTTATGAAGTGACTCTTCTTATGAAGTGACTGTTCTTATGAATTGAGTGTAAATAAATGTGAAAAAAATGGTAGTTAAAATTACTTTTATATACTCGTATTCGTTACTACAAAAATATCTTTAATTGCGACATGCAACTCTGTTACAGATAAGACTACGGATCCCGGATTTGAATTACTGCAAGCAGCAACATAAGCAATACTTATATAAAAATAATGTGATCATAGGCGAACTCTAACTATAGGGGTGCATCTCCTACACATTATTAGTCATTTAAATGTAAGTTTCAAGCGATGGTATGTACATAAGTTTGACGTCGATTTTCTTAGTAGCACTAAGTTAGATTGGATTTGCAATGACTATGATGGCAATTACGATATTGCTATTGGCAGGCAGCGTTAAGCGTGGGAGTAGATTAATGTATTAGTGGACTATGAAACATTACTGCGTGGCAGAGAAAATATTTAACCCGGCTAATATCCGCTGACTGACGGATTAATATAACAATGGCTAATTAATGTGCCCGATGGATGGCAATAGGCTCACCACCTATTTGATAGTGGGACGTAAACGTAACCGGTGACACGTGGGAGTGTTCTGCATTCCTCTGCCTACCTCTTCGGGGTTTACAGGCGTGAAGTTACGTACTAAATATATGCGTATCCAAAAGTTTTTAAGCCAGAAATTTTATTTATGTTAAGAAATGAACGTACAAATATCTTCGATAACATTTCCCGGGGAAATATATTTCAAGGTACGCTATATAAAGCTTTAATATTAATGCAATTTATATATATCACTAAGATTAAAAATCTTGAATGCCAAAAAATAATTAATAAACAATTTTCGTTAACATAATAAGAGTACATTGTTATTATTAATGCCTGTGTTTTCACTGTTGGTCATGGATCTCCTCTCCTATTTAGAAGGTTTAAAGCTACAATTTATCTAGCTTCTTTAGTGTTAATTGAAAACCATGGAGCAAAGAGTAATCATGATCGGTCTCATATCTACCTTCAACCGATAAATTGTGTAATCTGCAGGAGAAACTTATATTACACCATATTCACTGTTTGGTTCAGGTATATTTACGAGTTAGAGCAGTAGCGAAGCTCTTCGGTTGCATGATATTATCGAGAGCGACGCGCTTTAAATCCGCAGTTCCATTAGCAAGAACAAAAGCCTTCACCGAGACCAGAATTACAAGTCATAACGCATCAACGATAAAATCAGCGAAAGGGTTGTTGTACGAATAAATACATGAGGAGAAACTCAAGCATTTTCAAAATGAAACTGCTGTAGCAAACAAAAACAAGCCATCCAATCGGTCGTAAAGCAGACGAACTTGATTCTTTCATATTAGTTATCACCATAAAGCTAGCAAGTAATCCATGGCATTACTTTAGATCAAATTTACGGTACAACAAAGGATTTTGGACTTTGTTGTTTAAGGATTAGGGCGGGGGATTACCGCATAAATAGGATTGCGCGGCGATTTTATCATGCACGCTCGAAGGCGCCGTCGTTGGCAAACGTTGTAAATTTTTTCCGCTACTCCACGGTTTTTGACTTTTTCGCGTAAACAACAGTCTTTTCTGTACGCTACTGTTCGGTTCAGTGGACGTTTATTTCGGAGGAGTGTTCCACGGTGCAACATAATCGGTTTTCGTAAAAATTGGTCCTCGTAGTGGACAGCACGAATTCTTTCGCCAGTTTAACAACGCCCGATCACAAAGCGACGAGTTAACTTTGGAATTGTCGCAGAGAAGAATTGGATAAGAGAGATTTTATTTCGACGATTGTGAAAGAAAATGTTTTTTAAAACAATTTTGAATACCTACCCAAATATTATGCAATCATTTCAACGAAAATATGATTTACAGATTAGTTTATCGTATTAATTGATTGCATTTAAATACCACTTTGTCCAATATAATAAACAACTTCGTAAATGGTTGCAGGAGTAGTACTTATTGTCAATCAGTTTAATTATTATAAATGTGACATCGTGTCTGTAATTCTCGAAAAGGTAGGCAGGGAAATGTAGTACACTCCCACATTTGGTGAAAGTAACTGGTGCATTTTACATTTACGTCCCACTATGGAATAGGTGGTGAGCATATTGCCATACACCGGGGACATTTCCTGACTTCGACACCACTACTACCTACTAGAAATTCAATTCAATTATTATAAATTGTTAATATGACTATTAGTTACTTGTTATCTATCGGTATGAGGAGATGCAGGTATGGAAGTGTTAGTAACACTAGACCAGTTAGTATATTATATTCGTACAAGTGAAGTTAGCGTTGCCTAAAGTTTGTTCTATCCGAAGTCGATCATAAACGCGTACTTATCCTTGAGGACTTAAACAGAAAATTTATAAATATTATTTAATACGATAATGGTTTTCTCTTGGTTCACACAACATTCAAATTGAGGCCTGTTAAACGATTCATGTGGAAAACTTTCGCTTCAGTATATTTATTTTGTTTTGGTAATATGTCGGGAGGTTTCGCTCTGTTGATGTGAAAGCTTATAGTCGTGCAAAAGTTTCAGGTAACATCGTTCGTACGATACACAAATATAATATTTCATAACACCATATAACTTGAACTTGGTCGATTTTTCTTCTCGATCCCCCCTTTTTCCCCTAAACCGTTTACATAAACCTGATTTATATGTGTGACGCGGAAACCAGCCAAGTTTCCCAGTTCAATGTGGAACGCATTTACATAATATATTTCCTGTGTAATACATTATGTTACGCGAACCAAACAGCGGAATATCTTACGATATGATATGGATAAACAAAAACAGTACAGGCATTTACAGTGATATGGATCTTGGAAAGTGTTAGAATCTTTATGTAAGCAAGCGAAAGAGTCATACGCCTAGCAGACTTCTTTCTAAGCCACTAAATGACCCTCGAATCATCTATTTCCATTTGAACGATCACCCACACGGAAACTTAAGACCATTTCTGTCTACATTTATATCGAATTTTCATTTTCTCGGTTAAATCAAGCCATTGTGATTTTCCACCAACGATTGTCTACCATGATGCAGATGTTTTTAAAATAATTTCTTTTCTTCCGGAAGGTATAGTGTTCGGTCTATTCGTAAATTAGATATAACTAACTCACCCCTCGGGTATGGCAGCCTTCGAATAGAACGATTGTCAGGGCACTACATTCGTGCGTGTCTATAGTAACTGGACTGCATAATGCAGATTAAATATTTATTTGGTACTAATAATTTATTTTAGGTTTCCTTTAGAAATGTCGTTATACTTTCTGCTTCATTGTAGCAATGCTTGTATTGTTATATCATGGTTTCACGTGTACACTTCTCAGCTATTATTTTCAAATAGAGTTCAAATAGAGTTTAAATAGAATCACACCCTCTTTTAAGTTACACAAAAATGGGTTCCCTACAAGCGTATCAACCTATGGTCATTGTTCCGCTGTTAGGAGAGATCCCTACATGGAAGAGAAGTGTTAATACTATATAAATAGTCATATTTTAAATAATGATATTCCACTATTACGAGCAATAATTTCCTGCACATAACCGAAACTCATCGAAAACATGCAATAAATATTAGCCGCTCCAATAGTTTTTGGCCGCGTTAAATGCTCTCATGATAAATAATACTACCTCCGCCATTACAAATGAAATATATGTTCAAAATAGTTATTTAGTATCATCGTGTTCTTATATTGCTAGTGTAACGAGACTAGTACACTCGTAAATAGTAATAAATAGTAAATCGCCACATATTAACGTAGCTTTTCAGCTAAACAGCTTTAGGAATTATATTGAATAGTACCATAATTATGCATTATGTCCTATTAACTCTAACTCCCGACAAGAATGAACTTCCAAAAAATCTCAGCAGTGTGACAGTATCGGTACTTCTAATTTTTGACAGCAAAGGTACAGCAGTTTCTGTATAGAGTGCTAGGATTAAGGTTTGTTGTACTCGTATATTTGATAGAGTTTTGATCTTGTGAAAGATACATTTAATTACATGCAATAATTATGAATGCAAATATGTACCATGTTCCCAATGACCACTTGGTCCCAGATTTTGACGAGACGATGTGAACGAGAAATTTCAAGACCGCCTGTAATAAAAAATATTGTACCTATCGAGAAATCCATTTATAACATACATGATGTTTATTACAATAGGTATGTGTAATATACTTATTATCGTATTAAATTAATAACATCTGGCTTCACAAATCTTATATTCATTTCCAACCATCCGAAACGATTACAAAGTATTTATCGGAGAAGGGCTCCGCAAGGCGGTCCCGGAAGTCGCGTGTGAGTAAAGCAAATATGGCGTCCGGAAGTGGGTCGTAAGTCACGCCACAGATTCCCGGACGACTTCCTGTGCCTGATTCACGATACGACCCTGATGGACAGACCTGCGGTGAGGCTTTGATTTGCGGCGATTTTCTACCCATCTAAAATTTTGACTTCATAAAATTTTTTAAAGGCTGTATAATTCTTAGTATTAACGATAATATTGGTAGCATAGACTCAGGAGTTAATGATATTAAGTTCTGTTGTTAATGATATTAAGTTCACTAGTTAATGATATTAAGTTCTGTTGATGTTACCTCCACATACATTCAGATAATGCTGAAAATACAGTGGTTAGAAAATTTATTGCAACTGTGGTGTGAATGTGCTCAATTTTAATTTATACAAAATATCGCCTTAATATACTGACAGTAGGTGTGTAAGGTTTTACACGAGGATTATCTATAATGAAATCGATTACAGTTTGAACTTGCATTGTTTCCTTTTCCACTTTAAGTCGCATGTGCATACCGTCAAAAAAACGTAACTTCACGCCTGTAATCCCCGAAGAGGTAGGCAGAGGAATGCAGAACACTCCCACGTTTCACCAGT
>DWTO01003890.1:0-12108 GCA_018244755.1 Jemadia pseudognetus
AGAACCTGGCTAGACTGTATAATAATACGTAACATCACGCCTGTAATCCTCGTAGAGGTAGGCAGAGGAGTGTAGTACACTCCCACGTTTCGCCAGCTACGATACGTCCCACTATGGAATAGGTGGTGAGTCTATTGCCATACAACCGGCTCATTTAAAGACTCCAAGTGACAATTAGAAAATCTAAATTAGAAAAATTCAGTGGTGCCCGACTCAGGATTTGAACCCAGGACGTCCCGATCGGCAATCGCGCTTGCAACCAACACGACTAACGAGGCAATATAATAATAATAAATACATCGATAAAGCACCATTAATGCTATAATATTGAATTAATTGTTGGTGCAAATTGATCAGTTTCGCTTGTACACAAATGACGCTTACATCGTCATGCTGTTGCTTGTTTTGCGACCCGTCCGCGTGACTTGCATTATAACCGTGATTATTCCACTTTCCACGTTTATGACGTCATTAAAATTAAATTAAACATCGCGTGAGCGAAAAATAAATAGTTTGTGTTTAAAAAGGGCTGTTCAATTTTAATTGCATTATTATCAATGTAAGCTAATAAATGTATCAATGAATGAAACATTGAATGAATTAATGAACTACAGAATTAATGAACTATTGAATGAATGAAAGGATATTATGCACTCCGTATTCACTTCCGTATGAAATATGTTCATGTATGTTTCATATGTATGTTTCATTCCGTATGTTTCATATGTCCCGCAATCACAGTTTCAATGAGAATTTTAAAACTGTGTTTTTAAAACTAAAGTAATCAATGTCTATTGTTGCACTACTGGACACGAGTATGACTCTATCAAATTCTCATACAACTTTCTTAAAATCACTTGTCTTTCCTAAGGTGATTAACAAAACAATAATACTCCCAACATATTTAATTGTCGCATCACAACTGATAAAGTGCGTGAGGGTAGGCAGAACGATACCCGCACAAAAGTACGGTGAGAATAACTTTATTCATCCCCAATGTTCATAGACAATACATCGCTACATCGCGCGCCGCGCGAGGGGCGGCGCGAGGGATGGTAGCGGTGAGTGTTTGTTCAGCCCCATCGACGTCCGATGGGATAATGGCTCTTTGGCACAGAACTGAAATTAACTAGAAATGCCGTGACATTTAGCTTTCATGATAATAAAGGCGATAGAATGTGTGTTTTCTTTATATAACTACATGTATGTAAGTTCGTATAAGTAATAGTTTTTTTATTTTATCTGTAAAGATCGGATACTGACTGATTGGTATGTTATTAGTCTCCGAAATGAAAAATGAATGTAGAATAACTTGACTGCCTCGGAGGTCGAGCGGTTGCGTCTGACTGAGGTCTAGAGGTCCTGAGTTCAAATCCCGGGTAAGGCATTATTAGAGTGTTATGACTAAAATTTGTTACATAAATAAGTTAATACTTCTAATATTGTATCGAAGTACGGATTTGGGCTTAGTGTAGGCTCAAACCCTACTCCATGATGAGACGTAAACCTAACTGGTGAAGCGTGGGATTGTACTATACTCTTCTGCCTACCTCTTCGGGGATTACAAACATGATGCTTATTTACTTAATACTAACGCCATTTCTAATAATGTGCCATACAACACTGACCCTGAGTGAGCTCCAAGCGATACGACTTAATGAATTTCCACCGTACAATCTCATCTAAGCTTAATAGTCATCTTGAACAAATACTTACGCGTCCATTGGTGCAGTATGAAGAGGCTAGATGGGCGGCATATGAGCTGTGCAACTCAATATTTACTTTGTCAGGTAGCTTTGTTCTACTTCTTGTTGCTTTGTCTGGAAGGGTACATATTAGAACAGATCTTGTATTATGATATGAACTCTTCAGATCATAATATAGCAATTTAATACAGATGCTATTATTGTAGACATGTCGTACGACTAAAGTTCATTTTGGCGTTTCTAATTACAATTTCATTGTTACGCCAGGTCTTTCATGGGTTAAGCAGACAGCCGGAAGCGCCATTTATCTATATCCTTACAAACGTGACATGCCTTTTCAACAATGTATTAAACTTTAATTTGTATTATAGTATTATCTGTAACGAGAGAACGGAAGCTAAAAACTAAATATTTTATATTCGATAACTTAATATTTTAATATATTTGTAAATAATTATTCCTTATCTACAATGAATCAAACATCTATCTTAATATTTTTTCATGAAACAGTTCTTAAAGCTACGCTCAATATGTAATAATAATGACAGATTTAAACAATATAACACATAGTCACACATAAAACATACATGAATTCCTGAACAGAGGATACACTCAATAAGCGTAGTGGCAAAAATTTTTGTTCATAATGAAGAAAATCAGACATTCAAATTCGTGTCATTTGTAATTCATAACGAAGCTGAGTTAGATCCTGAAAAACATCAATAGTCTACTCGGGTTGAAGAAATACTCGTAAGCTATACAACTACGTATATCTTGGAAGCCAAGGTACTGAAGATCAATTTTCACCTCAAAGGAACGAGATTTATCTACGACTTACAAAGGGAAGCCAACCAATCGGAAATAGTAAGGTGCGTGTTGCACTGCAGGCGAGAAACTAGTGAAAACACCACAAATATATAATGTGGTACTAATATTAGGATATGGTCCCTTACGATGTTTCCCTGTAGATCGGGACCAGGATATGAGCTACGGTATCTCCTGCCTGTCGTAAGAGGCGACGAAAAGGAGACTACCGGCGTTGAGAGCGGCTAGAGTGGGACCTAGACCCGCTCATTCTGCGATACGGGGAAGGACTGCAGTATGTGTGACCGCGTACTGTCGTAGAAACCGGAGGACGTATGATGAGGCATTTTGCCTCTCCCGGCAGTAGGAGGCGCTGGGAGGGCACCCAAGCGTTATGTTGAAGATCCCCGAGTCCACTTACTAGCGCAAAGGAATGTTGAACGCGAGAGGTTTTTAGTGAGGTAAAAGTCCCACACACCCTGGTATCTCTCCCAGGATGTCGAGGGTAACTTTTAAATGTTTTCCCCCCGTAAAAAAAAGATTCTCTTACTAGGGAAAAAAAGCAACGAGTGCCGATTAAGTATAACATAATAATAATATGTATCAAACAAGTTAAATCCAGTAAGAGAACCAGTTGCAATACCAACGAAAAATTACATCATCACCACTCGCTTACCTCGCCGCTGTCGGTGGAGCGATGGACTAAGGTAAATATTATTTTGATTTCCTTGAACAGCCATCGGTTTTAAAGTCACGTAGCCGCAAGAGGTTTCAATTTCAAGCACGTCACATATAAGACGTTCTCTTGCTTGGAAGCTGTACTGTGCGAATATCGACAATAATAACATTTTATCAACTGCGAATATCGAAAATAATAGTATTTTATGAGTATCAATTTTATCAAATTTATATTAGATATCTATATGTATCATCAACTATTATCTTGTTTCTCTATTCGACTCAAGTGTTCTCTCACAATAAACGGGGTAACGCTTTATTCCACCACGATGGCCACATACGATTGCACAGACTTCATACTTCTCAAAGAACGCAATGGACAAGTGTATGGTATCCAGGTTTCCAAACGATCTCTTTTTCCTAAATCATTACAGCTTATATACTTATATATATTGAATGATGAATGTGGAGGAGGCGCGAGGATGATATGTATGTATGTATATTGACAGGTGCGCGCCGGGAGTGACCCCACGACAACAGGAGTGACTAGCTGAATTGTTAATCATTAAACTGTTACTGTTTTCATTATAGATTGTTGTGTTTCCTTCTGTGTGTATAGAATTAATGTTATTTATAAACGCTCTGTTGCGCGTCATCATTTAAGTTATAGTGTTATTTTTCCCGTTCCGAAGGAACACGATCAATGAATGGCAGAAAGGGACAAAATATTCAAACGCTGAACATTGGGATCGACCTTCCCAATTTAGGCAAACACCATTTTGTATGAACAGGGTCTGATCCGACCCGTTTAATTCCGGATATTTTGTTTTTCATTAATTTGTAAGTAACATTGAAATCGAAGACGTACAGAATTACTAGTGATATTCTAAATAAATGATTATACTCACCGTTTAATTCTAACTTTGACTTCTAATTGTCTAGTAGTGGATCGGAGACTAGATTTAAGAAGGAAGCATTAATTACATATCCGGATTACAGGCTGTTGGTTGCAAGTGCGACTGCCGTTCGGGAGGTTCCTGGGTTCAATTACTTCAATTCCCGAGTCGGGCTCTGCTAAGTTTTTCTAATTTAGACTTTCTAGCAATGGTTCCGTGTCTGGGTATGTGCCCGATATATGCTAATAGGTTAACGACCTATTCCACATTGGGACGTAAACGTAACTGTTGAAACGCGGGAGTGTTCTACATTCCTCTGCCTACCTCTATGGGGATTACAGGCGTGATGTTACATTTTTTTATGTAAAATAAATCGTTTTAACTTCACTGACTATACATTAGATAACATTTCATAAAACACAAACAATCCAGTGTTGTATAATGAAAACGTTCGCGGATAAAATATTCGTTTCCAATTCTTTTGTAGCGCGCGCAAAAGTGTTTGAAACGGGCGAAACATCTGGAGAAAGGATCAGTTCAGGAAAGAACTGGGAAGTAGTTAGTGAACGATAAGTTCTATGTTTGAACTCGCATCAGCCTGCAACCGAGCAGATGCATTTTAAACTGTCCAACAACTTGCAAGTTTCGTTGGAACAAAAGAAGTTTAAAATCGGCAGCCGTCAGCCATCTTGGCTATCCATACGGAAACGAATGTTAAATAAGTACTGATTGGGTATTTGAGTGCTTTAAGGGTAAAGTTAAAAGTGGCTTGTTGTTCCTCATGAATAAATAATAGGCAATTTATCTAAATATAAGTTATGAATATTATAATTAGAACTGAAATACATCCGACCATTTGATTTTTAGTTTCCCAAATACTGTTTAATGAAAATACTGTGGCCATCTACTTGGGGTTGATTTCTTTAAACGTTTTTTTAAATAAGAATAAATGTAAAAACTTATTAATATTTAAAACATAAATGTTCACTTTTAATAGTAATCCTCGTACCATGTCTAAAATACGTCACAACGTAACTTCACGCCTGTAATCGCGTAGGAGGTAGGCAGAGGAGTGTGGTACATTCCTACACTTCACCAGTTACGTTTACAATAGACATATACCTACGGAATAAAACAATAAGAAAATCCTCTTCGCTACTAAGGTACGGTATTTTAGTTCAAAAACACTGCAGTGGTATATTGGCAGTCTGGGTTGGAAATCTCAAATCCTGCAGTTCCGAGGCAGGTATTAACGCAGCTTAGACAATGGATAAGGCGAATCTGAAGCGAACGGATCGTATAAAACGTCTTTCAGCGGTCTTAGTTATTAGTCTCGAATGTTCGATGTAACATACTACTATCCAATTCGAAGTTATCGGATGGTGATTCTATTGGATTGGACAGTCATTTGTTATTTTAGCATAACGATTAATATCTTTGCAGAAACGTAAAAAAATACGTAACATCACGCCTGTAATCTTCGGAGAGGTAGGCAGAGGAGTGTAGTATACTCCCACGTTTCACCACTTACATCTACGTACCACTATTGAAGGGTGGTGAGTACATTATAATACACCAAGCACAAATCCAGACTCCGCGCGATTATAAGAAATTTTACCTAGAAAATCTAATACATAAAAAAACACATATAGGTATATACGAAACAGTACATATATACGAGAGATCTAAATCTCGCGATTATGTTAATACACTTACTTATCCGTTTTCGGACCTTTTTTCTCTTGCTCGGGGCTCTAAGTAAGATGTCTAACATAATTTGAAGCGAAAAGTATGCAAATAACTTTACTTATGTAACTTTGTTGAAAATACTTAAGTTCTTAACGCGACACCTGCTCATTCTGCTTCGACAATTTATGGCTGGTCTATATTAAACGAGGTTCTATTGCATATCTTAACAATTTCGTTTTAATTTTAGGTTATATAGAATGGATTACCTACGTATACTGAACTTTTATTCTTCCATTGTTAAACGCTGCTCCCATCTCAGAGTGAGAAGGGTAACGCCATTATCCACCACGCTGGCCAATTACGGGTTGGTTCACAGTATAACTATCTACATAAGTTATACTATATTATCTACATATGCAGACGTAACATCACGCAATACCTGAAGAGGTAGGCAGAGGAGTGCAGTACTCTCCCACGTTTAACCAGTTACGTTTACGTCCCACTATTGAATAGGTAGCGAGGCTATTGCCATTCACGGGGCACGTATCCAGACTCCGATTATCTAAACTGATATACATATCTATACCTCCCATGTACATAAGTTATGATAACCTATTATAAGACGATTTCTTTAAAATGTAATATTAAAGTACCCTTCTTGATACATATTCGTATTATTGGATCCCTGATACAAAATTAATATTATATACTAGTGTATTACATATAATCGTGTTGTACTCGTATATTTGTAATGAGGTCTCTTTAAATGACTAATTAAAACCTGTGTATATGGACATACCACAGTATACTGCACAGGTATCGATATATATTACACTATTACCTACATATGTACATATCTTATTGTCCAGGGTAATATTTAACAGAGAGCGAAAACCCACAGAGGGTTATAGCGTTGAAGGAGTAAGATGAAGAAAGAGATATCATATTGTTATGACGTCATAATATCTATAATTAGCCATCAGAGAACAGCTGTGAGTGCAAAATTTAAATATTTAACCTCCGCAACACGAGCGCTGTAATGCAAATGACAGCAAAGGCGCTTAGCATTAACAATTACAAATGAGTAAACTTGGCAGTTTTTTTTCTACGCAACGTCAATCTGTACTTTAGTAATGATCATTATGCAAAGCTTAATGAAGCGAGGGCTGAAAATTGCTCGTGATTTTATAATTTTCGGTTTGTGCTTTCGTTTTCACAAAAGCAGCGACCGGGCGGCCATTGAAACATTTTTATTAATTTATGCATCATTTCGTATCCAAAATATACATTTTCAATAGTGAATGCAAAGCAAACGAAAATCAATCGACACGCTCATTATTTCTGGGAAATATTATATTATTCAGCAGCAATATACGTTTTTAATCATCCAAATATAATTTGTAGCTTTTATAGACTGACCCTATATTCCATGGATTGTTAGTTAACAGGTAAAAGGCAGAGTACTCCACTTCTCTGTCTGCCCCTTCGGAGAAATACTGGCGTGGTGTTATGTTATTGCTATATTATCACGATCGTATATTATCGAAATCGTTTAAGAGCCTTACAAATCTGACGCGGTCCATCTAAATATATCACTGTCTTACAACAAATAATAGTTCCATACAAGCTTTACATATTGATTCAAACGCAGTTTCCATTAACAGACACAAAGCTGAAGAGTAATGCGTTTACATGCCTTGTGTTGTGTGCACTTTTAATATTTCCAGTTCCGAGGGTGGTATTCCGTTACAAGTATTTCAGACACATTAGTCAGATTGGAAACTCTCCACTGAACTTGGAATTGCAAAGCAGTGACTCACAGTGCTCTCTGATTCAAAGGAAAACATTTCTCATGGATGGTTCGTTGTAAATTGAATTTATATCCAGACACCTATTGGCATGCCGTGTCAATTCAATTTACAGTTTTATTTGACACTCGAACGAATAATACGAGAAATTGTCTTGCATTCTCATTGTAAAACAAACTTTGCGATCGCAGGAGAACGACGCAAGGAAGCCAGTAGGTACTTCTAGAGTTCATTATTATGTTCTCTAACGTGTTTAAAGTCCGCCAACCCGCACTTGGACAGCGTGGCAAACTATGACTTTTACTGTTCTCAATCTGTGATCAACAGTGATACTGTAAAATGACTGATGATGACGACAATGATAATGATGGTTTTTTAATGATAAAGACGAGGCATTTTCCGAACCAGTGGTAATATCATTGAATATATGTATGTAGCTAAGTTTGACCAACTCAATAAAAAGACAACATAAGAAAGACTAGAGGATCCGAGGATTGAGATAATGGGTTGTAATGTAATTTGGCTTGCTCGTTGGTCCATTCGCTTGCATTGCCAAGCCGCATATCATGGGTTCGATTCTTACCCAGGATACATATTTGAGTGACGAGTTTACATTGTAATATATAAAAAAATCTATGCGACTATAAATTGGTAGGTATATATGAATTATATCATCCGTCTAGTTACTACAACACAGAAACTCGTCGAGCCAACATTGAAATCAGGACTGAAGCAGCTAACAGACTTGACGCAGCCGAGCACTGCGAATGAAGAGTTAGGAAAGTAGACAGCTCCTGGGTTGTTGTAATAGGGGCGCTCGTTCATTTGCGCGCCGCGGGGAGGTTAATCAAAGTTGAAGGAAACGACGCCAGCGGAAACTAATTTGATCCGAACTTGGCTGGCTCGCCCACAATATCTTCACTTCCTGATTATGAGATACGCATGGTTTATATAATACAATAAATAGATTAATAATTGATTTGAAAATTATATTATTGTTTTTAAATTAAATAGAGGAATGAAATCTGGCTGCCTCTTCGGCGATTACAAGCGAGATGTTACTTTTTAAAAGGGAGAAATAAAAAAAGCGGGCCTTCCGCTGATTAGTGATAATATTGAAATTTGAATAAATTGTATTCATATAAATATTAATCTTTATAAATTAAATTCTACTATATTAACATTAATCGCACGCATTCTAGAATGAAAATAACATATATCAACGTGACTAACATAATCGCGAGGTTGATAGAGCCGATTGGCTAAACGCGGCGTGACCGAAATTCAGTGGAAACTTTGATTAAAAGGCTTAAACGCGCCCTACCTTGAAATATGGAGGTCGTCAGGCTAACTGAGGGGTATTTTCTCTATATATATCACTACGCAGATTACTTAATGTTGAACAATATGTGATTGGTTTAATTTTCTAGTATTACCCGTCTACTTTGTTAATTATGGATGTTTTGATTTGTGTCTATGCAAATACGTATTTACGAAAGATTCAAAGCTATTGAATTCTCTAGATAATTGTTTCTACAGATGAAATAAACAAATGGTTTATTATAAGTAATGCGTATCAAGTAATTTAATAACTGCACTTTTCTAATATAAATAGGATCGCCAATAAATTAATTTCATTGCAGTTTACGATCGACCAAACATTACTTTCAATAAAAACGTAATCAATCAAAATCATTTGAAAATATAACGTAACTCCAAAAAATGGATGTGTGTTTATATATTTTAATACACAATTTTTAGTAAATTTGATATGTATATATTTTTTCATGGTCTTACCTTTTTCGACTTCCCGTTTTTTCTAAGCAGCTTCGCGCAGCAGAGGCCTCGGGTGTCTGGCAGGGGCGCCGGCGGAGCCCGAGGCCAGCAGAGGCGCTTCGGGCTTGCCACCGCCGCCGCCTCGCTGCGCGACTCCTCCTTATCTTCACACATTACTACCCCTACCACGCCGCTCGCTCTACACTACCCAAAGCTCACAAGCAAGATACCGATGTTTTATAACCACCTTTGGCATCGTTTTCTCCTACAAAACTACATACCGTAACGCTATCTCACTGTAATATATTGAAAGCGGACCTCCCAATGAATCTTTGTTTTATTCTGAGGTCCGTATACAAAAATAATGAATACGCCTTAAAAGAATAAGTTCGATGATTTTGTACTATTATTATTATTGTACGTATATTTTTGAGCTGGGCGCTATCTTATCTCTATGTTTAACATTCGTAACGTCCGGTTCAGCATCTGGAACAAACAGATAGGCAAATTTAACAAATAGTCATGACGGTAACTCTCTCTGCGCAACCTGCGAGGGACCAGGCGTGAAGATATGCATATTTATAATTCGCTCTAAGTTATCCAAGTGTTATTTTCCTACATTGTCAACAGTTGTTATATTGTTATATAAATTTTGACTGCATCGTTTGTCGTGTTGTTTGCGAGCCCGACTGCCGATCGGAACTAAACAAATATATAACTTTATGAATAAATAGAAGAAAACTACGAATAGATGAATATTCAAAAACTTCCATAAGTATTACAAAATAAATAACTTTCGGATTGTACGCAAATCGCGAGTTGACTAAGAGTATTTAACAAGTTCAACTGAATTGTCGGATTCATTTCAACAGCTAATATCCCATTCTGTTTGTCTTTCGAGGCAATAAAATGACTTTTATGCAAATCATACGAATTCTATACATTTTTGATGAGCTCTTCCCCGACATATCTGCGGCATTTAATTAATTTATTTTCCATTAAAACTTTTAAGTTTTCTGATTATTACCTTTTTATGTTTTTGGAAACAGCAGACCTCTTTTAATATCGCGGTAAGTGCTCAATTGAAATGGAAAACATTGAAAGGAGGACAAATAACAATTAGTAACTTTGAAACCACAAAAAATAATTTCTCATTTTGACGCGAAGTATGTCTGGGTGTATACCTATACTTATTTATGTTGGTTAAAATGGTATCATTATGAAATAAGGAAAAAAAACTTAAAGTCACGCCTGTAATCCTCGAAGAGGTGGGCAGAGGAATGTAGTACACTCGCACAGTTCTCCAGTTACGAAAAATTACTCTCAATAGGCCCCAATGCTTTTCAAATTTTGAGTAAAACCAAAGAAACCTTTAGCTTGTCGAATCTAAAATAGCTATTTGTGACGTAGTAGTTAAATTTTCAAAAATACATTACATAATAATAATAAAAATATATCTGTAGTAGAACGCGAAAAGAATTCATAAGTATTAGGCAGGAATATTCCAATATTCTATGAATACCATGTGAAATTTATGGTCGAATATGTTGCTTTCCAGTTTTCGATGTATGTATGTAGGTTAAATATAAAGCAGTAAATGTCACATTCGTCCAATAATATAGAAAGCTAATGTATTTTAAGCGAAATACAAAGTTACGCCAGCCTATGCATAAATATTAACGAATATTATCAGATTTCATGTTTGAATAAACAAGAAATCTGGTTTGTGGAAAGTTTTGATTACTTATTCATGTCTAGTTGACCCTTATTAAAATAAACATTAAAATATACGTCACGTAGGGTGAAAAATAATTTATTTGTCTCTATGGTTGTCGTATCTATGGTTCATAAGCGCGCATCACACTCGTCAGTTGTTTTTAAATATGAGAGAATATTGAAATATCTTAGAATCGTATTTAAGCACATTTACTTAAATGGAATTATGAATGTTATAATAACATCGTTCATTTGTGCTCTTAAAAAAGAAATCATTATAATCAGTCAATTGTAGTCCACTGTTGGACATAGGACATATGTAGGCCTGAGATCCTGGTTTGAAATCCCGTGTCGAATGCTATTTGGACCTTTTTAACTTAGATTTTCGATCTATCAATTTTTCGGAGTCAGGCTATGTGCCCGGTGTATGGCAATAAGTTCACCGCCTATTCCATGGTGGGACGTAATCGTAACTAATGAAATGTGGGAGTATACTATACTTTTCTACCTACCTCTTCGAGGATTACAGGCGGGGTGTTGCGTAAAGAAGAAATATTCCAATATTTTCGTTCGTGCAACGTACAGATATCTAATTGACAAGCTGACAGCCCCTCGTCCGCCGCGCCGAAAGTTTGTTGACACTCGACAACGAAGGAACGTTTTTCTACTTTTTACCAACAGAGCCACGTCTCGCCGTCAACAGCGTATAATAAACCACTTTATCTAAAAATCAAGCACATTTCAAACTAAAACGACGTGCTCAGAACCAAGCGTGGTGTGAGAGGGGTGTAGGGCTGAAATCAGCGCAGTTACAAGTGCATTGTTTATGAAAGGACGTACGCCATTTAGGTCCATAAAAGCTAACACACGGTTGGCATCGCTTTGATCTAATCGTATGAAATTAAATAAAAAATACTTTTCGTACTAAATTCAGGTTCTTTTGACATATGCTGTACATGTATCTTAATATGTTTGTATATTTATATCTACGTAAAGTGACTGCCTCGTTGGTCGTGTTGGTTGCAAGTGCGACTG
>DWTO01003891.1:0-12108 GCA_018244755.1 Jemadia pseudognetus
CAAACCGGGGTTCGAATTCAGTACTCCCTTTTCATATATTTCTATGGTGAAGCAAGTCACTAAATAAGTGCGTGAGGCGATCCATATGTGAAGGGCGTGTCTGTTTTCATGTTTATATTACAAGCGACCATCTCAGTGTACAGGGGCAGTCACGCTTGTATAGCCAGCTTGAAATAGGACAGATATTGCTAATCGCAGTCTGTCTACGCTAATTTACATCTGCGAGAAATGCCAGATTACGCCTGTAATCCTCTAAGAGATAGGCAGAGGTGTGTAGCACACTCCCACGCTTCACCAGTTACGTTTACGTCTCACTATGGAATAGGTGGTGAGCTTATTGCCATACTCCGGGCACATATCCAGAGTCTGAGCCACTACTATAAAATATAAGTTATAAGTGCACGATCCGGGATTTGAACCCAGGACGTCTATCACACGACCAACGAGGCACTCTATTCTCTCCACACCCGGCATAATTCATAGTTAAATTAACCAGCTGTCCAATTATAACAATCAGCCGTGCGTTATCGATTCAGAAATCGGAACTTTTCAGCGGCGAGCTCGATATTGGCTATTCAAATTCGATTTTCGAATTTTCGCAGAACTCAAATCGATTTTCGCATTACCGTTCGCCCACGGAATACTAAAACGTGCATTACCCACGGCGAGTCGAGGAAAACGTTTCAAATGAAACTTTACATCGATTAGGATAATGTTATTCAGGGTTTATGCAAGAGTTTTTACGCCTAAAGCTTTTACTTATATAGTTTAGGAAGGGGCGAGGGAGGGGGTATAAACCATAAAACTGCTGTGAGTTTATTGACTATATTGCCGTTGACTATATTTGCGAAGTGTACCTCATCTCAACAACTGCTCGTGTTTATCATACAAATATTGGTTCTGAATGGAAATAAAACCTAGGACCTGAGCTCAGCTCAATAACCAGGACAGACACAAAATAATTCTCAGTTCGAGTATCTAATTAAAGAGAATATAGACGAAAAAGTTAACGATTCATCGGAATAATATTTCTCAATTCACTTTCCCATAGGAAACGAAAACTAAATCATAATAATACTAATAAACATTGCGGCAATAAACGTAGAAACGTACCGATGCGATTTATAAGCCCTATGTAATATCTCTTGTTGACAGGGAGCTAAATTATTGTAGCATTGATCGCGTTGCAAATTTAACCTTGATTGTATTGGCACAGGGTTCATATTTCAATGTGCTGTGTCCTAATAATGGCCACTCGTATGTAATCTTGTGTGTCATCGTGATAACGTAGTTACTATTACAAGTATCGGTTGAATGATGTTGTTAATGTTTCCTGTGTTATTTATTCAGAGCGCGATCGCAGCGGGGGCGGCGTCTTCCGCTATCGTGATTGAGGTTCCGAAAAGTCTCATATTTTGTATTAGCACTTTGAATTATGAAGTCCACGGCAACGGTTGGATGCAAAGAGCTGAAGATCGAGCTCCGTGGCGTGCCATTGGTCTATGTCCAGCAGTGGGCCGAGATAGGATGATCATGATTATTATTTTTCGATTTCGCCTATACCAATTAAAATTCATTTAAAAATCAATTAGAAAATATTACACATATGTTTGTCCATTGTTATAATTGAACCCAAGCTAGTAGTAGTAGTCAGTTCACTAACTATTTAACCAACGGGCAAATCGTCTCTTCATTTCATTTCCAATATCCGCGCTGCAATCTTCAACGCGACGTGGGTAACTCATTTGTCGCTTCCTCTTACCATGTCACATTTGGAGTCAGAATTATTTATAGCCCAGAACTATTAATAATAGATGTTCGTTTAGTGAAACGCTTTGCAGTTGAGCGATTCACGTTAAGCTGTTAATTAAAAGATGAGCCCGCAGCTCTGTTTAGAGAGAAATTAGTAACAAAAGCTTTTTATTCCTATCAGTATATTGATGGTTTGAACAGACCGTCGATCACGAACCCGCTCGCCCATCGTAGGTATTAGAGGATTATCGGCACAACCCTTCATGGGAAGTGCAGTCTGGCACCATTGCAGTCCTGCAGTGGACTGCAAGAGGCTAATTATGAGGATAATGAAGATTTATTCTTTAGAATGTTCATTAAAAATAGCTTACAGGTAATTAGAAATAGTGTACATCAGTTATAAAATGCTTAATCGGAAGAGATTTAACCCTAAGTCCAGACTACCTGGGTTGATGTCACCTATAGTCACCTTTCCTAATAAAACGTTACAAAGATATTTATTTGCATTATTATTATTATTTAACTAACGATTCCCAGGAAGTCTCACACGGCGACCCAGTTAACGCGAAGTTACGTTATTTACCAGCGAAATCACTATTAATTATTCTGCCACTACTTAGTGAACATTCCGACTGATTTAATGTTATGATTTATGCTTCAGTTCATTAAATGTTATTCGAACTAAGATTGAATCTTAAATACAGAAAATACATAGCTTGTAAGAACGTGAACGTGGGAGTGTTCTGCATTCCTCTGCGTACCTCTTCGGGGATTACAGGCGTGAAGTTACGTTTTTTTTTGCCTTTGTAAGAACGCGTGGTTTAAGGAAAATTGTTAAAATACATGAGGGTAATAGTACCTTTATCTGGATTCTATACTTCTAATATTTTCTTACTAATACGTACTTACATTGATACTTTTATATACACACAAAAATACTTATGCTCTCGACCCTAATATTGGTTCTGGGTGGGAATGGAAAGACCCAGAAGGAGTTAGGTTTTTAGGGGAGGCTTATATGCAGTGGACTGACTAAAGGCTGATAATGATAATGACGATGATTATAATGATGATGATGTTAGAATATAAACAACAAAGACTTACAAATCAGTCAAGTGTATGTGATAAATGAAATCTTTAGTGCTGCAATTATATTAAACAGCATCCATTCCGGTCGGCTAGTTTAAGTGGGAAATGAGATCGTCGCGCTGTGTGTGTTCTTAATTACACTTCAAATAGAACTAAATCGCCGATGGACATCGCGCGGCGCAGCGAACACGCTGTGAAACGAATCAATCAATTAATATCCAGCTTGCAAAATTAGATAATTGGACCCACATGTCTCATCATAAGGCTGCGTGCAGACGAAATTTTTATGTGATTTTTTTCTACGACAATTATATGTATATCGATTCTCATCGATCGATTATCATTAATAATTTAATATTGATCAACCGTCAATGAGACCCTGGGAGAAATATTTTCAGATTTTATAGATCGCGACATTGTGCAGTAGGAATGAAAACGAATTAAACCTCTGAATATAAACTGGAATATCTATTGTACGAATCGTTTGGCTTATACTAAAATATGCTTAATACGTATAGTTATATATATTTATTGCTGACTGGCACTATGGTTGTATTGGTTGCAAGCCACTGCCGATCGGGAGTCCTGGGTTCAATTTCCGGGTCAGGCACTATTAGATTTTTCTAACATAGATTTTCTAGTAGTGGCTCGGAGTTTGATAATGTGCCCGATGCATGGCAATAGGCTCACCACCTATTCCACAGTGGGACGTAAACGTAACTGGTGAAACGTGGGAGTGTTCTACACTCCTCTGCCTACCTGTTGTACCTACAGTTAGTGAGTTACCTGGTAAGTGATGTTACGTTTTGCGTGATATATATTATATAGTTGTATATATGTTGAACCTCATAACAACTCTACAGCCAGATAGCTACGCGATCGTCCAAGTAACATTTTAATTATAACCCCGTTAATCAACATCACATTTTTTTTAGGTCGGCAATAAAACATTACATAGTAGGATCATAATAAAATTGATTGTGTGTTGGTGTCCTAAATAATTGTATGCACTTGGAAATAATCCAAATCGTTTGAAACTATTCTCGTACACAATTCGTGCTGTTTCACCGCAGTTTTTCATTTCGGTACATTATAGACTGCATCTCTGAATTTACCGCGACCACTTTACGTTCGTCGTACTGACAAATCCTCGAATTTACTGCGTGTTTTTCTACATGTTTCTTATTGTTGATCATTAAAATAACTCCTCGTCTCATCGTTATAAATATATATTGCAATTTTCATTACGAGATCATTATCTATATGCTCGAGTCCTATCACTGATGTAAGGTACATAGATAGGTATCCTCACGATAGATCCTTTGCAGGGTAGCCAGCGAACACAGAGTACCAGATGTATGCATGTAAATATTAGTACTAATGTCTATATTTTTGACATCATTATCTATATAAGGACTCTTGTTTAAGAATATCGTAAGCACAGACGATTGTGGTACTAACTATAGGTATAGTTTTTATAGAGTTAGCGTGTACAAAGCTTAAGCTTAACCTTTTATACGTGTAAAAATACCTACTATGCCTACCCCGTAATGGACCTGGCGTGAAGTTACATTAAAACAATGCCAATGTTAATCGCATGTCTATGGTAAAATAGCAATAGAGAATAATGATATTGAACGGTATAGTCTTCTTGACACACGGACCTCAAAACGTTTATATTTAAAAATTAATTAGTTGCAGTTGAATTTCAACCGCGAATGTATCACCTAACGTAATGCAGGTTTAAATGTATCATTGCTTGCATAGTTAATAGGACATTTAGATTCCGAGCTTTCTATTTTGAGCTAGGGTTGCGAACTGAATAAGTTAATAAACCTTAAATCTTTGTATGCGCCAATTTCTCTATAGGTACTTAAACACGGAAGACGACGTTGTTTAAAATACGTCTTTGTATTAATTGACTAATCTTCTGAACCAATTTATTGAAAGTAATTAATAATTATTCCCAGGTGTCGGATTAGGGAGGAAAATCAATATTAAATCCGAAGTCCAATACAGTGAGTGACGGTTAAAAAATTATTCGATGCATAAATTACAATCTTCTTCAGATGGTGTTACGGTATCTAAGGAAATTGTAATTTATTTAAATTTGTTTTATTTGGTCCGAGATAGAAAAAAAAACCTGTTTTATTGTTTTTACAACATTACAATAGGCGATAAGAAAATATTAACAGATGTGACAGATACTTCATTTTCGTTTTGGAGGATTCGCTAATTGGTTCATTGGTTAGTGAAGCCGACATCTAAATTGGACGTCGTGGGTTCGATGCTCACCTCGTACAAATATTCGTGTGATGCGCGCAAGTATTTGTTCTTGGTCTGGATGTGAAAGAACTATACGTCTATATGTATATATTTATATGTATAGATCTAGTGTATCAGTCATCTAGTCAAACCAACACAGAATCTAATTACTTTAGGATTAGAGTTTTGTGCGTAGTTGTTTTAAAGTACCTACATATATGTATGTGTAATACAATCATTCTCATCGGACTGCATTATTTCACGATCTTTGCACCAAATAAATAAAGCACTGAATATTTCATTGGAGAAACATTTGTAGAGTCGCTATTTTGCAACTGCAACTAACTTCATTTGTACAATTCCGCGCTATTCTTGAATCATTGACTCTGTTATTAGCATGAAGAGCTTCAGAAGTTACGCTGTAAATTTAATGCCTGGAGCTAAATTGGTGTGTAGAGACCGGGGGAGGGGGTTGGGGGAGGGTTCGATTCAAGAATATTACTTACAAGTAGTCAAGTATGTTTACGACGTATATGCAAATAGGTCACTGTACTAACTATAGGTAATTCTGAATAAATTCGATTATTAAACGATGTAGAAATCAACAGCAGTAGTAGGTAGGTAGGTAGTAGGTAGGAGCAGCTAGAGTAGTGAGGTAGAAATGGCTTAAGTAACAATTGGTGTTCAATTATTTCGGTTTTTTTAGATTTACACGTTTGTTACACGAACTGTCAAAAAAGTGTATGGTGTATCTCGTCTGAATCATGATAATGTTTTAGGGAACCTGCCACAGAAAACTTTTAAAGTAAGAAAAACGTAGCTCAATTGCTTCCTGCTGTCTCGTAAGCTAGGTTTTCCTGTAACAGAAGATAGAAACTTAAGATATAATGAATACATGATGTGATGAAATCCCTTATCTAATATCGGAAAGCATTTCCACCTGGTACTATTGGGTTTTTCTAATTTGATATACCCAGTCCAGCATGGAGTATAGAATTGTGCCCGGTGCATAGGCTTGTACGTAGCCAGGGTAAGTTTTTTTATGGTAGCAAACCGCAGCCGGCAAGCCAAGGACAGAGCGCGATGGCGCTCTTTGGGGGAGGCTTATGGCCAGCAGTGGACTGAGATAAAAAAGTACAATATAATCTACATCCATGCCTAAATGCAGGCGTGATGTTATAGTATTTCCAATTTTGTTCATAAGAATGCACTCGCTTTCTTAACAATCACTTAAAGTACATTCGAATAAGCGCATCGATGTAAGGCGTCTTCACTCTTACAGAAATCTATTCTCCAGTGCATACATATTTCCCCCGGGATCGAGTATTTTCCTTTCAATGTATTTGAAAGGAAAACTGGATGGAAAGATAAATCGCCTGTGTTCAAGAGAATTTCCTGCTTTAAGAATATTTCTTAGATTGCTTTTGTGCCCCGACAATACTTGTTCTCAAGGTGTGTAATAAATTTCGTGAGCAGAAACAGTGTCTCCAAGTATTTCTAGTACACTTAGCAATATAGTAAGATAAATTGTTATTTTCCAAAGCTGCTTATCATATTTTGATTACGTATTGATACACATTATATTTTGATCAATGCTAGAGTAATTTTTGTTTCTACGTCGAAAAATTTGCATACAACAGGTATATTGTCAGTTGTAGCTGATTGACCTACGAGCTCTAATCGAATGTTAAGTACAAAACAAGCTAATAAATCGCTTGAGCAACTCTCATCGACATAAAGAATACCAAATCTTCGCATTCCAATCACTAATTGCACTGATATATTCGGTATTTCCTACGATTCTGTCTTCCACGTTTCATATGAATAAAGTAAGTCCACCTGCAAGCCACAAGGAATTATAAAGAAATTGGTACGTTTAATTCACATTGTAGTATGAACCAATGTTAATTTGAATTGTACATATACTATTTATTTAATGCTTTAGTGGGTTACCACTATTTCTAGGCGAAAGTCACAAAGGTGACAGAAATAGATTTGTCATTTACGTTTCTTTATTCGAACTACGAATGACCAACGAAGGAGGTTGCAAATAGAACGAAAATCTCAGGAGTTTAGCTTTTAGATTCTCAACAACCAACTTAGAAAAATCTTTAGCTGTGTTCTTATTTTAATATCGCAGTGCACCTGCTTCTATTGAAAGCTAATTACGCTCATAGAAATACCTATTCCCGTTAGTTTATTTATTACTTTATGGAAAATAATAAATTGGAAATCCATTTCAGTGGATTTACGATCAAAGGTAGGTGCTTCGGACGCTAAAGTCGAACTTAATAAGATATTATGCTTCTGAGAAATAATGCGTTTTCAGTTAATATTGGCTATATTTACGTACAAAAGATATTAAGCTTCGATTCTGTATGACTTGTTACTGATTAAAAAGCAAAATCGATTACAATGTAAGAATACAACAATTTACGCTTAAAGTTTATACGGCTGGGGCTTCAACACTTCTTTCCTCAAAGAAAAGACATTAAACAACAGTGGGAAGATAAAAAGGACTGCGGCTTAATTTTCATGTTTATGACTGTACAATCCCGCCTGTAATCCCTGAAGAGGTAGGCAGAGAAATATTGGGTACAGTACAGTCCCACGTTTCACCGTGTATGTTTATGTCCCACTATGGAATAGATGGTGGTGAGTATATTCCCATATACTGAGCACATAAATCAGACTCTGAGCCACTACTAGAAAATCTAAGTCAGAAAAACCCAAAAGAGCCCGACTCGGGATTTGATCCCAGGACCAATCCATAAAAAGTCCGCTTGCAATCATCACAATTTTTATCCTATTTTGTATTAACCTGTTTTTCTCCATGTTCTTAAATTATGTATTATTCCACTATAGCTCAGTCTACTTTATCGTACAATTATCACGACTGTACATATATGTACATACTTTGAATATTGATTCACACTTACTATAGGCGAATAGGTTAGAATCTTAACTATTTATTTATTATTAATCTAATGCTAACTGACAAGCCTATGAGCTGTTGATATGCCATTTAAATAAATAGATAAGTAAATAAACACGACCAACGAGGCAGTATATAACCTGTTTATATTCAGTATGACATCTAGAAGAATCTATATGACTGATGGACAACTATTGAATGCCTTTAATTTATTTCTTATACCTAAGTCCAGTCATAGACATTCGTAGACACGGGCGGAAATAATTTTGACGATTGGAAACCAATTTAAAAAAATATAAATGTGTTGGCCGGGATACACCCAATTTAGTCCTCATATGTAGGCAATACAATTTTGTATTCGATCTTTGGTTCATTAATCCAGTCTGACATTCGAAAAGACATCTTAAGCTGTAGACATATTCAACCACAACACAACATATTTTCCTGTGAATTTTTTAACAAAAAAGCAGCCTCCTCTGAAAGTCCAGACGTGTTGGTATTCGGAAGCACTACCATTTGAACGAAACACCATATGTCCTGAATTCTTGTGAGCATTCACAATGGACGCAATATATTCTTTACTTCCACATGTGTTGATGGCAGGAATTTTTATCATCTTAACGTTATTTCCTCGTGTGGTTTTATATGATTACAGTGTGCTATATGCTTTAAGTAAAAGCTTCTATAAAGCTCCACTCCACTCTGTTCTAGTTGCCGCACTCACTTGGAAGGTAATTAGAGCATTCATACTTGTGTTTATTTCCGCTCGTTGCGGTTAGTGAAAAGCTGAATACGGTTCTTTTAATAAAATTAAATGGTAAAAGGGTTGCATCTTAATGTAATAAATGTCTGGTTCACATTAAAATTATATTGTTTAATATACATTTTAATACATGAAGAGAAAACTTTGTACGGCTTCTTAATAATAATGTCCGCGTGAGAAGTGTTGAATTTGGTAAAGTCAAGGTTTATATAGAGATGGATAATCAAAAGCCATAACATTTACGCGTATATAATGTGTACGAGTATATAATCATTGTTTTTTGTTACAACTGGCACCGTTAAATACAAAATAGTCTGTGGTCAAAGAGGCACAAAGCAAAGATTTAAAGAAGTGAATTTTTTGACACAAGAGCCTGGACAACTTAAAATTTAAAGAGTTACGGTTCCAATTTCGACTGTTGTTCGGTCACTAGTTTGTATTAAAATACATACTGTACAGCTACAGCAGGGCTCAGCGCTTTCATCTACGCGAAACACCACTTTAGTGGATTATAAAATGTAACTTGGCAAGGGGCACACACATGCTGAATATTTTCAACTGTATTCCCGTATAACCATTTCTCAGTTCTAATTTCGAAACTTAGAAGCATTCCTAGGGGATAAATTTCCAAAATAGATATTTATCTTGGGACGTCTTCATTCACGGCCATCTGACCCCAAAATAACCAGAGTCTCTGCTATGGTAATCGGACGGCCGATAAAAAAAGTAAATATATACATACATACATATCCTCTCGCCAGGTCCCTTGCGGGGTAGGCAGAGAGCACTGAGTGCCAAATAGCTCTATCATTACACACCTACCGCGCCTCCTCCACATTCATCATTCTCTTCATACATGCACGCCGGTTGTGGAGGCTTCTGACTCCCCCATCAGAAATATATAAATACATATATACACATCTACATATATTACACGCAACTGCTAAATTTGATATGGTGTTTACTCTATTTATAATGAAGTGTTTTATTACAAAGATGTGAAAGTTGTGTTCCACGCGGTCATATACAGCAAACAGTTATAATCCAACCACTAACATCAGAGGATACTTAATTGAATATTACAATTTAGCCTCCACAATCGTGCCTTTTAGTTAAATCGGCTTGTCGTTCAGAAACTTTGTAGCCGATGAAACAACTTCAACTGTTGTTAACTTTCGTCCAAAAGGGTTTATCACTACTCAGTATATATTTCGATAATCCTACGGTTGACCTCATTCTTGACTACGCCATGTGTGCCAAGTTTGTTTAAAACTTCGGCGTTTCGAAATCCTAAAAGAAAGTTAAGTCTAGATAAGTTAAGTAGATGTCTATTGTAAATTACATAATAGTCTAATGAAACATTTCAAAGTTTATTTGAACGATAAGATCAAGGAGTATAATCCAATTATGTAATTGCTGGAACATGTCTAGTATTTTGGCTGCAAATAGAATGTGGGATGTACAAAAAATCGGCTAAATCTCATTTATCAGATATTATTTCGCCATCAAAAACGAAGCTTGGTAGATAGGCTTATGTCAATAGAAGATTTTGAACGAAACGTACCTTCAACTTTGAACATTTTCCCCTAGTTATATCCAAATACTTACATTGCCTGGGTTAAACTATGAAAAAAGTACGCCATATTAGTCTACTGTCGAATTACTTGTGTAAGTATCATCAGAGATTATATATGTACATACATATACACACATGTTGGCTCGTCCTTGTTTTTATAGGGGTAGGTAGAGGACTTTTGCATTTATCGATTTGCATCTGCTATGGTTCTAACCAATTTCTTGTCAATTTTACACTGATCATTAGTGGTATAGTTTCGTCTATTAAAAATAGTTTTAGCCTGGCTTTCTTTATTACTATTATGTAATTATTGCCAAAATCATTTTGAAAATGAACATTCCAAATTTTTAATAAAATTTACGAAATGGCGTGTAGAAAATATTTTTCTCAATAAAGCTCCGTGTCGAAGACGCAACACTATGGACCAAAGTTGTAATACGAGTATATCGGCATTTAAGATGTTAAGTACGGAGTCGAGTCCGCGTGGGAAGGCTAGGTCCGTTTCACAAAAAAAAATTAGAAGCTAATAATTTGCTCTGCTATTTTAATATTTCTGTAAATAAACTATACCAAGCAATCTAAAGGCAACGGTAGGCGTAATATACGCCCACACAATATCCTGAGTAGTTATATCTGATACATCCTACACGGGCGACGATGTATTATAATTTTAGAAATCGAAGAAATTTTATTTTATAAGAACCAACATAAAATAATGGGATGACTTTCATAAACCTCGCTTATTTAATTCTCACACAAGTTCCGTGTGACTGCTTGATTGATGTGGGCGTACGTGACACAAAAGGTATTATTAAAATTTTCATAGTTTCCGGCACTTTAATTAACAGAACCATAAAAACAACTATTATTAGTGAGCGATAAAATGTAAACACGTAACATTACGCTCGTAATCCCTTAAGACGTAGCAAGAATATTAGAAAGAGGAAAATAAATACCCACACACCCAATATTAAAAAAAAATACTTCAATTGATTCTTCAACGGGAGTCTTCGGTAGAAAATACAAGACATATTTACTAAACGAGTGCTGTAGAGTTCTGGACATGGAATAATCGTTACGACACTCGGGGGTATAATATCTGCACATGTTTTTTACGAGGACGGTACATGTGCTTTGTCTTCCCGCGTGTGGTTCCAGGAATTATGTCCCTAATTGAATCTCATGTAATATGTATTAGACGTAAATGTAGTCTCCAAAATTATTACGAGTATTATTAAGCAAATCGTCACGTTAGGATGCTTATGGGATATTCCAAAGAGCACCTAGTGACGTCTCTGTTCTTATAGTACTGATGTGTTTCTGAAGCATTTATCGCTCTCTTCCCATAAGCACGCCTGTTTTGGAGCATTTTGACCAGCCGTAATGAAGCAAAATACGTATATTTTTATTATGTCAAAGAATGATGAATAAGCAGTGATAGCTTAGTGGTTTGAAATTCGACCACTCACTCCGAGAGACCGGGTCCAAACCCTAGCGCGCACCTCTTAAAAAATGTGCGTTTGAAATTTAAATATCATTTGCTATTGGATTTGTGCCTGGTGCATGGCGATGGGCTCACCACCTATTCCATAATGGGACGTAAATGTAACTTTTGAAACGTGGGAGTGTATTGCACTCCTCTGCCTACCTCTTCGACGATAACAGGTGTGATGTTGTGTTTTATTTATGTCAAAGAAATTAGTGCCTCGAAGTGAAATAAGCATGCTG
>DWTO01003892.1:0-12107 GCA_018244755.1 Jemadia pseudognetus
GTATACATCTTTATGTATTAAGTATTATGCATAAAATAGTTTTATAGACACTTGTTTTGTAAGAAAAATAAATACATAAATTGAAATAAACACTCGTTTGATTATCCGAGTCATTAAAATATCCAAATTTAAAGTAATTTTCTATAATACATTGTAGTGATTCAATCAATCTGAACAAGTCAATCTGAATAAGAAACTAGAAAATATATGCGTTTAGAGTTAAACAAGAATTGAACTAAATTTTAACTGGAGTTTCGGGTTTAGGCTAGAAAGGGTGAAGAATGTTCTGCTACGGTTTCAATATCGGCTGAAACTCTGGTTTTTGTTAAACACCATATCTCTTAGGTCTTTTTGGAGATAAAGAATTACACCCGGAGATAAAGACCAGATCATTTTGTTAATATTACGTACGAACATATAAAAAATTAGAATGTGTAACATATATATGTTATGTTACAATGTAAAAAGTGTATAAATAACAATGTTTAAGAAAATTCCAACTATTTTTCTAACTTTATTTAAAAAGTCCAATGCATAACATTGTCCCTTATGTACAGTAAAAGGCAAGTGAGTGAGTGTTTAATTACAATAAATTACTAAACTATTTTATCACACTAGTGACTTATTCAGTCTTGTTCAGCTCGGCCGCCGGTCCCTGCCCTCCGGTCTGAGTTTCCGATGCCGGCTTTGTTTCTAGTTCATCCTTCACTGGCGAAGTCTGCGACTCTGGCACGTTTTTCACATCTACCCCGCTGACGTGATTATCCCCTGCGAAAAAAAAGTACGTTATCTTCTGGCGTGACTTTTCAAATGTGTCGAAGTTTTACCTGTTAGGATTTCGCCTTTTTTATTCTATACGCTAACTAATTTTTATCAAGATTCATTTACAGATGTAAGAAACGTAGTAATTAGTTTTGAAAAGCTGTTAGGTGAATTATATCATGGTAATTAACGCGACTGAATACGTCTCTCGAATGTTGATTATGAGCGAACGTTTTTTAAATAAAGACATTATCATTGACATTAATATTATATGCTCTTGCCCTAAATAAAAAGGAGGATCTTGTCGTGTGCATAGACGTAATATATGTGTAGAATAGGCGAACCAAGCAAAAATTTGTCTCGTCGACAGAGAGAGAAAGATAATGAATTGGGTATTCGTTTCTCTCTTTAAATTATTGAATCCGCCAGCAACACATGTACCAAATAGTTATTTTTCTTTCTATCAACGAGATATTTTCACTTAGTTAAATATCCTCATAAATTTCTGTGGTCGTGTGTATACGAAGCGATTGCCTAGCAAAATTATTGCGACCACAATATATGTATCAATCTTTGCAACTTATATAGGAAGTCGAATTCAGTTAGAAACTTATAATAATATAGTAGTTAGTGAACATAAAATTAACAATAAACACAAACTTAGTTAACACGACACACAAATTAGACACGATACAGGCAGAACGTGAAGCGACATTAATTAATATACGAATATGATTGTTTTAATTATATTGTACACGCTAATATAAATACCATTACTCGTGGATGTCCTTTTATTTAACAAACATTGGTCAGCTGGATGAGATTTCTTTAGAAATAAACAGTACATTCGTACAGATCTAATAATGTTATTTTTGGTTTGTCTCTGTGTATCTACCTAAATGATATAAATGAATGAAGACGTTAATTAGGTTCTCCTTAAGTGCTTTAAGAAATCGACACTATAATTAATAATAATCAATTGTTTCAGCTGCACTGGAACGTTTGTTAGTGTTTTTTAATTATTTCATATAGCTCTTTTACACTGTCTGCCTACCCCGCACCCTGTGAGGGCCCTAACGTGATTATATACTAATAATAATAATGTATTCAGCTGTTATAGAAACAAATATATTTTGCATACATCAATCGATCACATACATATAGCTATGTTTAGACAAGGCTTGCTTTGTATTGTAAGAGTCAATGAAGCGTTTATGACTTGATACGGTTGGCTATCGCGTCGGCCTTTGTAAGTTAAGCAACCATAATTGACACATATCGTAAATATTATGATGGTTGGGACGTAAGTTAAATTATTTTCGACAAGGTTTGACTGCTTACTATTAAAGCCAAACCGCGAGCGAGCCCTGAAATCCCTCACTGAGATATTACTATTCCTAAAGGGTGAACATTTTGTATTATCATTGATATCCTAAAGTTTCTAACCCATTACAGCATATGTACTTATGGACTGAGTGGCGTCTGTTATAGAATAAAAATAATTATTATTTCTGTAACTGCTTCAGGCATGGCCATCTGATTATGATGTAGGCAGAACCTGTCGGTGTGGTAGTCAGACGGCCGATAAAATACATTTCCCATATTTAAAAGTTCTCTAAGACTTGTGAATTGTGCCAACCCGCAAAAGACCAACGTGAGAGACTATGACCTTAGCCCGCTCATTTAAAGGTCCATGGTAAAAGTGGAACGATGAAAGGATTGGTGACGATGGTGACATTCAAATACTTTAATAGTTTACACTTACAAATAAATACACATCACAAACAATCATACGCAATTAGTCATTCCGGGTGGGAATCGAAGCCACAACCCACAACACAGCAGTCAGGATCACTAATCTATCATCGAGAAAGATGTCAGACACATATCATATACATATTTAGTATTTACGATCTTCACGAACAGTTACTATGCCAGTTAAGAGAACAAATGACCATATAAAACCGAAGTAATATCCGATTTAGCGCAAAAAAACAAAAGCCAATGAATATTCCTTTTAACATTAAAACACAAATGCCAATGAATATCCGACAAAATTAAAAAGCGACACAGACCGCACCCATTACTGGGCAGTACCTGAATGTTTGTGCCTAGTGTGTTTATGGCACTGTTGACAGCGGTCGATATGGTAACAGTACTACCGTTTATAACAGCACTTATTGTACCTACAAGACTGTTTACGAAAGTGCTCCACGCCGCCGCTACGGAAGAAAGTAGATACATATATGTATATATAAAACGTATTTCACGCCTGTAATCCCCGGAGAGGCAGACAAATGAGTGTAGTGTAGGCGAACACTCCAGGATTCACCAGTTACGTTTTGTCCCACTGGGCACAAATCTAGACTTCGAACCACCACTAGAATTTCCTTTTATGAAATCTGACAGTACCCGAGCCGGGAATCGAACCCGGGAATTCTCGATCAGCAGTCGTGCTTGCAACCACGGGACCAACGAGATAGTTATACGTACATATAATATAGACTGAAATAAATATAAAAATACATATGCTTGTACGTGAATTAGGATGTATCAACGTTGTAAATACAATATAATATAATACAATACAGATTTCAACGTTACTGTATATTTATAACATGAATGTAAATGATGCGAATTTTTGACCAATTCGAATATTCGCAGACGGCTGTTTGATAAAAAAAATTGTCGGAGCCTGTGGCATGATAACTTATAAACATATGCACTGACATACGAATATGAAAATTATATTTATCCGTTTTGTAATACGTACGTGGATACATGCTGTCCTAGTATGTATCCTACATGGGAATCGAACCCACAAGCTCAGGAGGATTACAAACCAGTTACTAGCTGTTTGGTTAGAAGTTCGAAGTGTAAGATTGTTAAAAAGAATATTTTAATAATGTTGTATATTTTACACATAATTGAAAGATTATTTGGTGTTCTGGATATACGTACCAGTCGCCGCGTTTGTCGGCCTATGACCTTTCGTTTCCTTGTCTTTTGTGGGTGTATCCCGCGGAGTGCTGGGATTTGACGTGCCCTGAATTCTTTGGACCGCTTGCGCAATTCCTTTTACAATGGGGTTATTTTGGACAATTTGTTGAATCGGCCCAGGTTGAACTGCATTTTGGGCAGGCTGAGCCACTACGATTCCCGCGGCAGCCGCTTGAGCAGCCGGTGCTGGTGGTGCGGGAGGTGCCGGAACTGAGTTTGAGCCCTGTGCGGTTGCCGGAGCAACCGCAACCGGAGAGTCCGATGCGGGTTGACTAACTGCTGCATTATTAGCTTCATTAGTTGGCTGATTGGTTTGCGGTGCGGCAGTAGGTCGTTGAAATAGGTTCGTAAATACTTCGAGTATTGGGTTAGAATTCTGTTGAGGTTGCTGCTGGTTGTTCGGTGGGCGAAACAAGTTTTGCCATGTCATTTGTATCTGTTGGGCGAAGTTTGGCTGTTTGGTAGTGGTCTCATCGGATTGTGCCCCAGCTGGTGCAGTTCCCTGTGCTTGATTCTGATTTTGATTGAACACTTGAAAAGGATTTGGTATATTTTCGAAAATATTAAAGCTTTGCGTTTGATTCTGGTTTTGGGAATTTTGATTGGGGTTGATGGAATTTTGAAAGGCGGCACCTATGTTATTAAATGTTCCAGATATCGATTCAGAGATATTTTGTAACATTTCTATAAAGAAGTTTGTTTGGGCTGGAGCTGCTGTACCTGAATCAGGACCTGGATTTGCCGGCGATGTACCTGTTGGCGTTGAAGATTGGGCTGCGTTATCAGCTTTTCCAGAAATTTTGACAGATTTAACTTCTTCTTCCTCTTTAAATATAGATAGCAATTCAACTCCTTCTGATAATACATCTACTCCCGTGTTGAAATTAACATCTAACGTTCCCAAATGGTTTTTCACTTCTTCAATATTGTAAACTTGTACTTGATTTTCAGCACCTTCTTCAGGTGCTGGCTTTAAGTATGAGTTAATAGTGTCGCCAATTTTACGAATTCCGCCATTAACATTATCTCTCAGATTTTTAATATTCTGTTTGACTACTGGTAACTCTTCATTGTTTGCAATGAAGTTTTGAATATTTTGTGCGACGTCTTGGATTCCAGATATGAAAATATTTTTTGACTCGGCGATGGTTTGCTTAATAGCAGCCACCGCTCGCTCCTTGTCTACGTAATACGCAGGATTTTGCGAGTCATGCTCCTGCCGTTGCGGTGGACCAGGATTCTTTAAGTCTATTTCCACTCTTTTAATTATTGTGGTATCATCAAGGTCAGGTACGTAATCATTGGAGTCTTCTTTAAGAGCAACGGTTTTGATGACAGGTTGTTCCTCGATAACCTTGACGGGTACATTTTCAAGGGAGACGCTTTTACGAAGGTTGTTTTCTACGTCCTTTAGTGGTTCAGCCTGATCAATTAACTCCTGTTCACTATCATTGTTGTCCAATGAGACATTATCTAATGTATTTTTCTCATCCGGTAGCTTCTTTTCGTCTTCTACTGGCGCGGGGATGGTAGCCGCGCGTGCGTGGAACACCGCTAAGGCAAGTATAAACAGCGCGTACGACCTCATGGCGGGCTCGCGTGGTACACTACGGCGGCTGAGTGGATATTCTATATTTATACCGAAGCTAACGGTCATCGTCGCCACACATCCATGTTTACGCGCCGCGCTCCACGTTAAATGTTCTTGTCATTATTTGTGTTTCGTACGACATGGCTTTTGACATCCACTCACTTTTACATATTAACGGCGAGCTGAGAAAAAATTGTAATTAATTTGCTGCTATCGCTTACAGGATTATTGAAAATGAGTTTGTATTAAGTATGAGAATATTTTAATGAATTTAATACAACTCTGTCAATGAATGTTCAATTATTATGGTATGTACTTGTACCTACGTACTTTTATTAAGTTTCCAAAGGCGTCTACTAACCCACACTTGGCCAACATGGCAGACTATGATACCTTGTCATTGTTTTGAGATAAGACCCGTATCTAAGAGTACAAGTACAAAAAGATACGTTAACGATTAACTAATTTCTTTTATGTAATATGTTATTTTCAGTCTTGTGTAAAAAATACATGCGTACATATCTTCACACCAGGTCCTTAACGGGGTAGGCAGAGAGCACCGAGTGCCAATTTTCTCTATCTTTACAGATCTGCCGCGGTTCTTCATCATTCATCACTCTCTTCATACATGCACGCCGGTTTCGGAGACTTCTGACTTCCCCCGTCAGTCAGTATCTCACCTATTTTTGCCTATTTGATCAAGATAGGCGAGTCTTGGCCTCCCTCGGCATCTGCGTTCATCAACATTCGCATTGTATGTCTGCTTTGTCATTTTTTGATCTGAACGTGTAAAAATATACCTTTTAATGAATGTTATGTCATTTAAAATATAAAACTGTGTTGATGTTAAATAAAAATGTCGATAAAATCGTTACGTACCTAAACATATTTTCCTTCTTATTCATGTAATATAAATATTATATGAATAAGCATATAAAAAAGACATTGTCCATACATGCAATTGTCCAGATTATATTGAGCATTTAAAAACAAAACTCGAAAAGTGCTTTAAAAAAGTCGAGAATATTGTCGCTAAGAATGAATAAATATAAATTTAAAATAAAAGGACTCTCGTAAAAGTAGGTACTTTAGGTAAGGTAGGTACAGGCGCCTTCAACAACATTTTACATATTTTACAAAGTTGCCATAACTAATAAAAGTTATTATTAGTATATTTCAATAACTAAGTAATAAGAGTTATTCGTACATTTAAAATTGTTTACTTGCAATCCACATTATTAGTTTTATATTATGACAGGATGCGGTGCGAGGAATCTCATCATATTTTTTTGAAAATGTAATTTACCAAGACGGATTGTGTTTTCTTATAAAAATAAACAGTGGGTGTAATGTTAATGCATTGGTATGTTGCATGCGTGGTGGTAACAAGAACCGCCCGAACGAGTCTTGTGTTAGGTTCGACTTCGGGACGACTTTTATACATTTTCTTTTGTTTTTTTAACACGCTTTTATTAGCTTCACTTGTAACTATGTAAGGGAATCTTACAAATTAAATTTTACCCACATCCTACAGTCTGATTTACCTGAAAATGTTTATAATTGGATTTCAATTTTTATCATTCAATGTTTATTATTGAATTTTTTAACAATACAATTTTTTGTAATTCAGTGATAACAACGGCAATTAAACAAAAAAAAATATTTTTGACAATAATGTAACGAATAATAATAATACTGATATTTGGTAAATTGTTTTTCTGTGCATTAGCTTAACTAAAAGTTTACTCTCGTTGCTGTTTCCCGCTGTAACGCTATTCGGGGTCAGGTGTCACTGCCAAGGTCCATTGTCCACATCCACAACAGAAAGTACTCCGTGTGGAGCATGTTAAACTGTGTCCAACATTCAGCTGGTGCTATCTTTGTAGAGATGTTCCCGTTAATGTATTCGTATTCGTCTTGTATTCACTCGTAGATATAATAGTATTGTGTATATTATTATTATCCGCGTATCGCAGTCCACTGCTGGACGTAAGCCTGACCTGAAGGATTATACCTTTTTGTTTTTCACTGTACTCTTACATTACTCATTTATAAATTGTTCTAACTAAGATTCTATTAAATCTAGTTTCAATGAAATATTAATGGGAATAACTTTCGCTGAAAGCTTAAAAGTGCGCCCGATTAAAATAAATTATATTAAAATAACAGAAGTTTTACAAGATATTTGAAATAGTAATAAAATTTACATTTAAAGTAAGCGTTTTTGTATAGATAGTAATAGATACACACATCTTGTATTCGCAAATTATTGTCGCCAATTCCCATCACTAGTACTTGCATATACATGATCACTCACCAAACTGTGGCGTATACCACTAAAAGGCAAAGTAAACCTTACTGTTTACATGTTTCAGTCGCAATTTGAATAAAACAATAAACTGTACCATTTGAAGTTCCATAAAATGAGCACAAATTGAGTTCGTGTTTCTGTGACAATCTGATTCTGATGTGTTTAAGCTGTCTTGAGTCTAGCGCATATTATTTAGAATTAGAACCACCTTCGCGCTTGAAATATACGGGAACTAGCGAGCTTTGAGTAGAAGCTGTTATAAAATGTTATCATAGAGCGCTTTAATCGCTTCGTAAGTTAAAATTCAATTCCGTACGTTTGATCTAAATAAAAAATAGATGATGTTTGATTTGTTGTCTTTGTTTAAACCTGAGATATAATTAAAATAAATCATTTATGACAAATGGAAATATTTTAACGGAACATATTTTTTTCAAACTACTAAGAATTTTAAATACATAATATATATATTGTAGTTACATTAAATACGATGCATTTTTTATATCTTATCCAATCAGGTTTACGTCTATCGTTTACAATAGTATAATTGCTATGGTTTTGCTGAACTTTTCTGTGGTAATTGTATTTGACTTTATAATATACAAAAACTACAAACTTAAGAGCTACAACAACTACTTTGCCTTCGACAAAAACTCAATGTAAACCTCACCTAACAAATAGATTTATTCAGAAGACAATGCAAAATCTATCGCACAGCGGCAGAAGTAACTGAAGCGTTCAATGTAATTTCTACCTACCAAAGGTAGCATATTCATGTATGCATATATTATACATATAATGCAAATCACGATATATGTAAAAAATGTAATAAATTCGTAACTTAAGTAAACTCTGTCAGTACGGTATGCAATGTATTTCAAATAATTTTTAAAATCTTTGACCAGTCTGCCAATTGTATGCTACTTTCAAATCATGAAGACAGAATTATTGTCTATGATAAAAGGCTCTTGAAACTTGAAATGGCAAAAAATTTATTGGAAAGAAACTACAGCGATGCCATAATAATAATATAAAATGTCTTTATGCTTATGGACGCAAAAAATAAACATTTAATTTGTGGACTGCGACGAACCTTTATACCGGATTCGTACCAGCATTATGTTGCTAAGGAACGGGAAAGGTTTTTAATAAAATAAAACCAGTATCGACGGTGGTGGAGTAAGTTTTATTTGTGGGATGTAGAGCTCAGTGCCAGTGTCACCAAACAACATTACTTAACTTTAAGCAACAATAATACTAACTTGTCATTGGATATAAAAAGGTGAAATAAATAACTCAATAAGAGTATGTAGTTGGTTTATTTAGGTTATTTATATTCAATTCAAATTTTTAATTTACATTAAATCAAGTCCCTTCCGTGAAGTTTGCGCATTCATAGAAAAAGTCTTCAGTCACCTCACTATCAATCCTTTTCAAGAAATCGCTCGTAATTTTGAGGAGAATTTGGATAGTAGCCATTCTTTTGAAATGTTTGATTACCACCTTTTTTAATAATAGATTAACGAGAAAATATTGTTTACAATAAATATTATTATACTTTACATCCCTGAAAATATGCAGAATAAATTAAGAAAAAATGTTTGGGTTCAGTGCTCTTTGCGGATCTCGTAAAGGACCTGGCCTGTTGGTATAATAATAATAATGAATTAAAAATATTTAGAAGGTCAACAAACTTACGGACAACGAAAAAGTAGTTTTTACAGCTGTTTATTTATAGAGAAATAAATAGACACAAAACAATAAAGAAAACTTTTCCTTAAAACCAATTGCTTAAAGTTCTAGAAAAGTACCGTTTCAAGTACCTAGGTATGCTATAATTTCATTAAGATGCCTATACTTACCTATACATCTAGTGTTTAAAGCGCTTTTAAAAGTTTTAAATCAAACAACAGATAAAAAACGTCATCTCTCCATCGGTCATTGACAGTTTATCTTTTAAAAATTTAAAGTAAGTATACAAATATTTGTGTAGGTTCTATCATTTTGAGCACATTTGGCATCGTAATTTTTTTTTACTAGACATTCCAAATTAATTAGTGTAATTTATAAATATTTATTCTAATTAATGCGAAAGATGTTTGTTAGCTGATATTTGAACTGGTTGACTGAGATTCTCGGATTTGTTTAATCTAATACCGTTACTTTCTATTGCTATGCTGTTGCTATAACCTCTTTATGGTTTTTCGCATCCTTATATGTTTTCTTATAATTAATAATATCCGACATTCATACTCTACCTAATTTAGCTGAAGATTTTCCTTATTATTGAAACCTTGAAATAATAAGGCTATATTATGTAAAGCTCCAAGAAATGTACCATTCTTATTAATATCATTGCATGTATAATAACGTATTCACACACGTACCTAAAGAGTGCTCATATGTGGTTGGTTTTAAGTAAAACTTCCATCTTCTGAACATTATTCTCGTGTTGCAATACACGTGCTCTCTTATTCCAAGTTCCTCAAGGTTCAATTTTGAAAATTAAAATTTGATCGCGGTCAACGTAAAAGCGAAATGCAATGTGAGATATTTTTATCATGCACATTGGCTTAGCAACAACGTGCGGTAGTTAATGGAAAAAACCGTCTTGCAGCGTCTCGTGGGAGCGAGCAGTTCAATATGAATGAGTATATAATATGTACATTAATGTAAGGAGCAGAGTTACGTATAAGGTTTCATTGGCACCCACCTGCCGGCCGCTAATGTTATGTGATACTCAATTATATCAGGTTTTAGGGTTCCCGATGAATGCGGCGGTGGTGGCTGAAAATATATTTCATTGACAAAAGTAATAGTCTCAGCTGGCATTATAGTTAATGACGGCAAATTAACGAATTAATTATTAAATATCCGACAGGCAAGACTTTTAAGAAGTTGTTGATCATATTTTATTAGATTTAGCAATAAACAGTGTTTTAGGAATTTTATTAAATTAAGGAATTTAATTAAAATTAAGAAATAAAAAGTCTTGATATGGATACAAAATATGAAGATTAAATTTTTATTTTAAATATGTGGTATATTTAGTGGTAGACTTTTGAAAAGAAAAATTGTGTTACGTAGCCTTTACTAAAAAATAGATGAAATTGAGATTGAACAGAATAGTCTTGAATAATATTAAACACAGATAGATCTCCCTTGATTTCCTTATGATAAACTTGCGCAAAATATCAAAATATGTATATCGGCCGTTAATTCACAAATGAAACACAATGTATACGTAGTTTATCAGCCGTGTGGTTATATAAGAGAGGTACTATTCGAGCCTATTATGAGATCAGGTGGTTTGTGTGGAAGTGTGTCGAAAATATTATTTTTATATGTACAGTATAAAAAGTGTTCTAATGAACCAATTTCGAATAAATGATATTTGAATATGAATTATGTATTCTTTGTACTGAACTCCTCATTTGTCGAGTTACGCTCGATCGTTTTTTTGTTTATCGGTCGTTGAACCCGCGGTGCACATGCATTGGGCGTCCGAACGTCTTCAGGTACCGTTAGCCGCGTCGGTTCGATCTTTTTGCGCCCAAATTGAAATCGACTTCTTTCAATAACCCGATCATGTTGAAAAGTAGCGATTTAATTAAAACTGTAACCCATCAGGGAGCGCGGTAAATTCATGTTAAAGTTATAAATTTACCGTTTAAAATCATATAATATTTGCACCGCCGTTCAAATAAGTAAAATTCTGTTTATTACTAACTGTGGTAATGCAACTAAATAGATCAATGCGATGCATTATTTATCAACTAAAAACGTAAACAAAAAGATTATTTTAACCTGCTTCCCCTGTACAAGTTAGGTAATCATTTTAAAACAATAAAATATGATAAAATATGTATTACATAATATCACACCTCTATTTTTTCGAAGGGGCAGCCTGTGGATAGAAATATTCCCACTCTTCATTAGATGACACGTCTCATGAAATAGGGGGTGAGCCTATTGCCATACACCGGACACAAATCCAGACTCTGAGCCACTAATGGGAATTTCTAGCTAAAAAACCCAGAAATACTTTGCCCGATGCGGGGATCGATGACGGGATCTGTTGCTAGGTAGTCCCAATTGCAAATACAATGGCCAACGTGTAGGCAGTATAAATCACATTACAATGTAAAAACATAACCTAAATTTAATACTAGCCATTAACATTGTATTAAATAAGAAAGCAATAAAGAAAACAAAAAAGAGAAAACAGTACAATAGATAACATAGATTTTACTTAGCGCGAGTTTCGAGAAACTTCTGACACCAAAATCGTGACACTGCTATTATCAATACAAAAACAAAGTGTATATGGATGGCTATTATTGGCTATAGATGTTACAGTGCCTCATTGGTCGTGTTGGTTGTAAGTGCGACTGACGATAAAGAGGTCCTGGGTTCGATTCCCGGGTCGGGCACTATAGAATT
>DWTO01003893.1:0-12107 GCA_018244755.1 Jemadia pseudognetus
CACCTATTCCATAATGGGACGTAAAAAGTAACTGGTGAAACGTGGGAGTGTTCCGCATTCCTCTGCCTACCTCTTCGTGGATTACAGGCGTGAAGTTACTTTTTTTTTTTTTTATAATATTCTGATATAAAAAAAATAAAAATGGTCGCTACCAGTGATCACGTCGAGAGGCAATCGAATGAATATTAATAATCTTTTTAATTTCCACTGAATTAATCTTCAAGGATACGTCCGCGAACTTCACCATCATAAGACACTTATGTCGAGTTGAAGAGGCAGGGCTCTTGATCGTCCGACGATCATTTGCATCCAAAACGGAGGCGCAAAGTCAGCTGTAACGGCGACTCTGGAACTAATCTTCAAAGTGCTAAGTACTGGTGGTCTTTTAAAAGAGAATTGCGAATCCGTGGAGTATCACTAAGAATTTGTTTAATGTGGTAATTAATAGATTCACGGTCGAGCTGAATAAATATTATACATCATCGAAACATTTATAAATTGTGTTTACCAAAAGCTATTTCACTACTGACGAATTAACTACTTCTTTAATAATTCCTTGTAAGCCATTGTCTTAGCAGAATAGTGTATATTAATAGATCTATGAGAATAAGACAATATAAACAATTAAAAATTTCCTAAAAGTAAAACAAAAGTTTCCTAAAAATAAAGCAAAAAGTTGTACGTCATTATTTTGTACAAAAAACCAAAACATTACTTTTGAATCCATTATTAATTATATTTTGGAACTCTAATGTGATATTTAAAATTCACGTTTACTTATCTATAAAATTAAATGTTGAGTCTTAAATGATTAAAATTTCGGAATTTAATTGGTTATATAATAAAACCAGAAAGTTTTCTGCTATAATTTCTACTAAAATTTAACTACTATTTGATTACCTACCTATGTATATATAGTATAATGCATAATTTCTACTCTATGGGTGCCTGTGTTGAATATCGTACCGTTAGCAACGCAATGGGTTAAAATGTTTGGAGTCTATTCACGTAATTCTCGACCTTAATTTGACATTAGGTAGGTCTCTTATAGGTCTCAGAACATTTCCAAGTCATAGTCTTCCCCTTTTCAATCACATTGAAATGACTTTCTTGTAGGATCTCCAATAAATTAAAAATCCATTTTCAAAGTATATCAGCCGTACTTTTAATAAGAAGTAAAGTTTTGAATTTGCTATCAAAGTTATAAGCTTTCAAAGATGAAGGAATCGAATAAGCTTTAATGAAAATTACGTTCGCCAGATGTTTTTGTACGATTTATTTCATTCAATATGCTGTCATATTTAGAAATTAGCATTTTAAAAGTTTGTTTTATTTCTGTATATTGAGTTAAGTACTAATATGTATTGTAAAATTTAAGAAAATTAAATTAGGCCTCACACCTGGCCTCACTCTAGTCGGAATTTCTGTCTGAATTTAAAATAATTATCAAGTAATTCATTGATCCAGAATGCCACGCCACGCCACTCCACGCCACTCCACGCCACGCCACGCCACAGCGTGGTTGACGCCGCTCGAGTATGGGGCTATCAAACTTCATAACCCATAGAGAAAAATATGATAAACCCTTAACGATGAAAATTAATCTATGAAATCATAAGTTATTTGGAAAATCAGATTAGAATTCAGGATGCCTGCAGAGAGAGTTTAACATTTAACCTGCTAAACTACCCCTGCTTACAGATTGAGGTTAAAGAGGAGAACGAAAAGAATAATTGTAAGGTTAACTTTCGGACCGTTCACTGTTAAGGCAAACTTATAGGAACATTTGTGGGCTTCGGGGAGCAAGCGGTTGTTGCTTGTTTCTGGTTGTCCAAACGAATCGGTTGAACGCCAAAATGTATGTCCTAAACGTAAAGCTAAACTTAATGTATGGGGTAAGTCTAATGTCATCATTAGTAAAACTGTAATTAAATACTTAAATATAAGCGCATAATTGTTACTATAATTTTAATTGTTTCTTGTGTTTTTAAAGTTATGTGACTGCAATGACTAGCAACGGCGTCATAAATATAATATGTATTTTTATATCAGTCTAAGGTTCCGTCCAAAAATTCCAAATTTGGTGATTTCAACAGTGATTGTAGTTTATTATTTTGCTATAAACTACAATATACTATGTAGTTGACTACGTATAAAATTAATGTGTAGATTTAATATGACTTGTGCCGAAAACAAGCCACTTGTCTGACCAATCAGAAGGTCCTGGGATCGATTCCCGGGTCGCGCAGTATACATATAGTTTTTCTAATTTAGATTTTCTAGTAGTGGATTTGTGCCCAGTGCATGGCAATAGGCTCACCACCTATTCCACAGTGTACGTAATTCCACAGTGGGACGTGAGCGTAACTGGTGAAACATGGGAGTGTTCTACACTCCTTTGCCTACCTCCTCGGGGACAACAGGCGTGATATTACGTTAAAAAGTTACCTGTTATAAAAACGCGAGTATAAAATATTATATAAGACCTTTGAGAAATGTATATATCACGCTGAATTTAATCTTTTCCTCGTGTTAATGTTGAATAAAGTACGCTAATAACGCTGCAGCGAAGACATGTATAATTTTTAATTTCAAAATTCCGACATGTTAAATGTATAAAGGATAATATTAAGATTTTAAATGTTACGCCAATTACAGTATATCGTGTTTTTTATATTAAAAGACTTAGCAAATAGGCAGACCATCCACCTGATGGTAGGTGGTTACCGTCGCTGACAGACTTCTGCAATATCAGAGAAATTGCTAATTCGTCATCTGCTTTTCATCTTATGAAGCTTAGATTAAGGGAGGAACACTTATACTATACGTACAATTATTATATAACCACATCAGGTCCCTTACGAGTTAGGCAAAGGGCGCCAAGTGCCGAATATACCTATTCTTATAAACCTGGCGTTTTTTTTTCTAAATTTCTGAATTTTTATATACTCAGTTGTGCTTAAATACGAAATATTTCATTACAATGGACTTTTGAAAGTAAAAATTATAGCAAGTTTAATGTACAATTTTTTTTCTCTTTTAATTCTAATTCAACATCTGTTATAGGTACACGTAGTACAGCAGCAGCGGGTAGAATACTAAAAGACGACGCGCGCGGCGGCGGTCACGCGCGGGATAGGGTTAAAATTCAACAGTTTTCGCCTTTTGCGTAATTTATTCAACTAAATTTCGGACATGCGAAGAGATGAGAAAATGGCCTGTTTAGTTCGCCGCGGCGCCGAGCCCCGCATATTATATTAGGGTGATAGTTAAACTGGTATTTATTCTTTCCTGAGCAAGTACACTTTTTTAACCCTCCAAGCATACAATTCTTACATTAGGTAAACGTAACATCGCGCCTGTTATCCCCGAAGAGGTAGGCAGAGGAGAGTAGTACGTCCCACTATGGAAGAGGTGGTGAGCCTATTGCCATGCACCGGACACAAATCTTACATTAGGTATTTACATAATATTGATAAAGCTGTCAGATCATGGATTATTTACTTCAATCTTTCCAATCATCATTTGTATCAGATGTCCAGGTTAGGTTTAGAGCTCAACAGCAAGTCGTTCAAATCTGCAGAGCAAGATTCGAAACAACCAAATGTGGTCTAAGCTAAATAAATCTGTTTAATAGACTTTTAATCTGTACATATTCATTATGTGATTCAAAAAGAACCCGAATCTCTAAATCGCTAATTATTGTAATATTTATGCTAACTAATTATATTTTGTATCCCTGCTGCAAAAACTAAAAATTTTCATTTAGGTACCTATTATAATTTTGACGAAGAAAATATATTCAATTATTTAAGTTCTTAAATATCTTATTTGAGCGTTTGTACGTTATTTTATTATATATATATGTTCTATGAACATAACAGGCGTACGTACATCTCGGTTCAAAATAAATACGAGGTACCTAACTGTACATCTAATAAATAATTGTTGCCCTCTTGAAATGTCTTTTCTTGTACCAGGTCGGGTGTATGCAAATAGTCTAGTATAATAATCTTACTTCTAGGCCTGTATTCTCCTAAATTTGTCTACTGAAGTATTGTTAAATTTGCTTTTCGATGGTGGATAGTAGGTACCTATCCCTTTAATATAATATAATAAGCACTTGACGTTTATAATAAAATCAGATTTAGTTGGCGTAACATTGACTCACTAAATGCTTGAAATTTGGGATTTTTTACATTTATACATAGTTTTAAATTTTGATAGGACATAGCATAATTTTTAAACCTTGATTTTAAGTACGTATTTATAATTAAACGGTTCTTTAGTTTTGTCGGTCCGTATGATAAAGCTTCGTTTAAGCGTCTAGTGGATCACACAATCCTTATAATTGAATCATTCATTTGCTGTATTGAATTTTCTATTTATTTAAACTACAAGCGTGATGTTAGGTTTTCCTAGGAAGAAATTAGCGGTTATTGGATTGTATAATTATAGAATTGTTTAGATTACATTAAAAATGTGTAATCAATTTTATTTATATTTAAACCAAAACTGCAAACAGGAATTTTCACATAACAAACATGTTGTCCGCTTTGTTAAAATGTAATTTATATTTTGTCGTACTATAATTTGCAGTTGAGCTCACAATACTACAGACGTCTATAAACCCTGAAGCAATTTCAAGCAGAATGGCATCAATTTATCGCAGGTACGGAGTTATATCGAGTGTCTGGTGAACGCATTGTGCATTATAATTGCATTTGCTTGATCAAGAGGGTTGCAATAGCACGATGTGTGCCCGAATGTGTGTATGAGTCAGTCATTAATGTAAAAAAGTATGTAAGAATAAAGTAGGCACGACCAAATAATTGCTCATTAGCGTTAAATTTAGTAAAATACATAAATAGTACAAATGCAATCTGCTAACGGAAATTATAGTAATTCTTACCAAAACAATGTAAACGTAAAACAATGTAAAACAGTATTTAATACTTTAAAATAATTTGTATTATAATAAAATTTATTATAAAAAAATAAAAAAAAATTCAATGCGGTTTGGTCTTAGAATAATCAAACACTGTTATGGATATACCTACAATGCTATAAATATATCTATCGTAACTATTTACGTCAGCAGCTGTCTCGAACCTACCGATTTTTCGGTATTTTTGCTAATATTGGCTCTGTGCTACCGAAATACCGAAATGTAATGATTTTTCAACGATTTCAGAGAATACATCGAAGTTATCCCGATTTTACCAATTTTTTAAGTTGGCATCCCTATTCAATTCTGTTAATGTTACGGGAATCCCTCAATAGTAAGTATGGATCAATAGATATTTTGGGGAATATGTTTGAGTTCTACGAGTACCCCATTGTTATATGGAGATTCCCGCATGCTATTTTACTAGTGTTGTCTATATTAACAGGAATTCGCATTTTATTATCTTCGTCAATCTTCTTAACCTCGAAGATAAAGTGTCCTAAAGTTCATAGTTGCGAAGTGCCTAAAAATAATATTATTCAATGATAATGTAGTCTGACGAGGAACTGAGTACAAGCGCGAGTGCAAGAAGAAAAATATATGTACAATATTATAAAAAGGAATGACAAGAAGAATTTTCAAGCTGGCTATGAGATAGCCGTAAAGGTGAAGTTATGCTTACTGTAAGAGCTTTAATAAGGATATTAATATTACATCAGGGAAAGACGCTCTGAAAAAACATAGTTGTTCACAGGCAGACTCGGTATCATTAAACAATATAATATCGCAATCGAAGATATCATCTTTTACTGTGCCAAATATTCAAACAACTCATCCTCTAGTTAAACAAGGTAAAAATATTCAATTATTTTACAGTTCACTAAGTACATACTACCATACAGTTTATATTGTTACATTATTTTGTATTCTACTTATCGGTGTATACTAGATATCATCATCAACTTATCGTATTTCACTGCTGGACATGTGGACATAGTGCCCGATCGTTACCAGATATAGCAACGTCATTTAATTATTTATTCTATGTTTAGTTGAAATTATTTGTACTTTCCCAATATTGTTTAGAGCAATGATTTCCAAGAACTTGATTCAAAGTGGCACATTTTAAGATATTGTGAACAAATTAAAACATTTCTTGATGATATAGAACTATTTTGGGATGTAATACTCGTAAGTTTAAGTATGACCATGGCCATGGCGAAAGAATATTGGTATGATCCTAAAGATTGTAAAAAAATATTATTTTTAAGTAGGTACCTATGTTTGCTAGAAATTAGATTGTAAGTTCATTTCAAGATAAATAAACGAATTTAATTGAGTATTGTATTTTTTATCATAATTATACTCAAACACCGATTTTAGGTACGAATATACCGATTTTAGTGGGCAACACTACCGATTTCATATTATGACATGACCTTCGAGACCACTGTATCACTGTAGTTCACTGTACGTCAACGTCAGTTAAAGGCCAAAGCGCTTACGCATCGGGCGTGTTTAAACTTGTGTCAAGGTTACCGACTCGATTCGCTCAATGTACAACATTTTTCACAGTCACATTGCGTTGCGATACTAAAAACAAAATCTCAATTAAAATTGATTGTGTTGCCGGTACAAATAAAACTGCCCAAGTGCTAAAATAATTGTCCTACTTTCTGTACTGTAAACACTGTTGGTGTCCATATTATTACTGTTATTGATATCTGTTCCTGCTGTGACAAATACCTGTTACGAGCACTAGGCACTATCTACTCGCAGATAACATGTCATCAAGATATCATTTTGTCTAAAGTTCTTACTATTGCATGGAGTAGTATATTTTATTATTTATCAAGAAAGTTGAATAAAATCAATAACAATGAAATAAAAAAACCGGGAATTACTTTATAAACAATGAAAAACATGAAACTATTGGTTTTGTTCTCTCTGTTCGCAACAAACCTGGTTGAACAGCCGGCGCCCGAAGTAACCATCGCACAAGGGATTTTGAGCGGTAAAATAAGTAGCGATGGGTCGTTTTTTGAATATCTCGGCATCCCATATGCAACAGCTGACAAGAGCACACGTTTCCAGGTAGGACTCCCACTGTTTTTTTCCATTCACTGTTTTATTCTATTCATGTTTATGGTACTTTCTTATGTACAGTGTGTGTCATTTTTATAAAAAAAATTTATTTTTAATGCGCAACTTCTGATAACAGAGTATAATATATTTTGTTGTGTTTATAATTACCTACTGTTTAATCAATTTCTTATAATTTTTGGTTTTTTTAATATATTACATAGTCAGGTCCATTACGGGGAAGGCAGAATGTTGGCTCGCGAGCCAACTATGTTTATCGATCCTCACAGACCTGAAGTATTTCTTTTACATTTATCCCTCTTTTCAGACGCACTGTCAAATCAAATCAAATATTATTTATCCAAAAATGGTTAATTACAAACACTTTTTGCACTTCAAAATGACACTACCACCGCTTCGGAAAAAGCCTCGCTATGGAGAAGATGCAGCGAAAGAAACTCCATAGTTGTGCTACTGCATCTTTTTAAAATGAGCACTTATATTAAAATACACATTATAAATTTAAGCCTTAGAACTATAATGCGTTTATATACTTTTTAATTATATTATTTATCTACGTTTAAAATCTTTAACTTACTCTGTGCCTTATTCAATACAAGTCTAAAGTTCATGTCTAAATACGGTCTGCGTATGAATAAAACAATAATAGTAGTTATTATAATATTATCATGTTAACGTACTACTTACTGTGACTAACTGACTAACGTTTTACATCTCGTTTACGAAATTTGCTGTAACTTATGGGTGTAATTAAAGTAACCCTACGCCTTTAATCGCCGTAGTGGTAGGTAGAGGAATGCAGTACACTCTCACGTTACGTTTCCGAATAGGAGATTAGCTTGATGCTATACACCGGACAAAAATCCAGACTCGGAGCCACTACTAGGATGATTAATTAGAAATTATACCTAGAGATATCCAATAGTACCCGTCCCGGGATTTAAACTCCGGAGCTCTTGGCTGCCAGTCGAGTTCACAACCACTCGACCAACGAGGCAGTCCAGTGGGTTTAGTTAACGTAACAAATGTAATAACACGTATAAATATGGTAATCAGAAAACATATTAATTTACAGGCACCCGGACCACCTCCAATATGGAAAGGCATATACAAAGCAGTGGACGAAATGTATTCATGTCCACAGAAGTCATTCATTGGCACTGTCGGCTCAGAAGATTGTCTAAGGATTAATGTGTACGTGCCGGTGAATGCTAAAAGACCTTTACCGATCATGGTCTACATTCATGGCGGTGCGTTTATATTAGGAAGCGGTGGGAAGCTAATATATGCACCAGAATTTCTAGTGCGGAAAGACATTATTTTAGTCACTTTTAACTATAGACTTGGCATACTTGGCTTTCTATGTTTAGGGATTAAAGAAGCTCCTGGGAACGCGGGGTTAAAAGATCAAATAGCTGCTTTGAGATGGGTCAAGAAAAACATAGCCGCGTTCGGCGGAGATCCAGAGAATATAACAATCTTTGGTGAAAGTGCTGGAGCCGTTTCCGCGTCCATGTTGGTACTCAGTAACGCCACTAGTGGGCTATTCAACAGGGCCATCATCCAAAGCGGCTCGTCGTTGTCGAGCTGGGCAATAAACAGGGAACCTGTAAAATCAGCCAGTTCTTTAGCAAGCATATTAGGAAACAACACTAGTGACCCACGTGAATTGTACAAAATATTTTCTGAAATGGAATACTCCGATATAACGTCATTAAAAACTACCAAACTTTTAGGAAAGTTTTTCGACACTCAACTGATACATCTGCCTTGTGTAGAAAAGAAGATAGAGGGAGTCGAAGCCGTCATAGATGATTTACCGTATAATCTCCTAAGTAAGTACACAAAGGACATACCCGTAATTCATGGATTTAATAGTAGAGAAGGACTCTTTCTCTCCACCGCTGATAACGAGGAAACGCTTAAGGAAAGACATGGAAAATATCTCTTTGCAAGTGATTTAGGTTTTTCAACAGAGTCTGAAGCTGGCAGCGCAGCTGCAAAGTTGCAAGAATTCTATTTTGGGAATGACGTAATAAGTATGAAGAACATTATGAATATGTCTGAATTTTATACGCACGCGTATTTTGAGATGCCGTCCATATTCGAAACCGAAATGTTAATTACAAAAAATACAGCGCCCATTTTCAATTACTATTTTAATTATTCCGGTGACAGGAACTTTTTGAAAACACGAACTGGATATTCGAACGAAACCGGAGCATGCCATGTTGATGAAGTTTTCTACTTGTTTGATTCTAGAATCATTATATTTCCAATAACGAGGAAGGACATCGTAATGATAGACGCTATGACGTCTATGTGGACTAACTTCGCCAAATATGGGTAAATATTATTTTTAATAATATTTTATATACTACGTCTATATACTACGTATATATACTACGTATATATACTACGTATATATACTACGTATATATACTACGTATATACTACGTCCCGTATGGGGCAAACAGAGAGCAGTTATTGCCAAATATCACTATTCTTACAGACGGGACGTGGTTCTTTTCCAGTCAACAGTGCTTATTAATAAATTCTATTAGATTGTGGTAAATATTAATATTACCAACCTGTTACTTTTCTTTACTAAATTTATAAATATGGACATTTTCACAACATACATAAATAGATTACGTCTGTAATCTCCGAAGAGGTAGGCAGAGGGGTGTAAGACACTTCCACGTTTCAATAGTTACAAGTTTCACTATAGAATAGATGGTGAATCTATTGCTATACAAATAGGCAGATACCCAGGCTCCGAGCCATTACTAGAAAATCTAAGTTAGAAAAATTCGACAGTGCCCAGTCAGGATTTAAATTCAGGACGTCTCGATAGGCATTAGCGCTTGCAACCAACAAGATCAAACAGGCAGTCAAATTTACTCAACATCTCCCATTAAATGGTTCCTATGTATATACGTGAAAATAATCTGTCATAACGTGATTGATTGAATGCTTTGACATCTAAGTTGTATATTTATACCTTTAAAGCAAATTATTTTTATATCTAACCTTGTAATAAATGGTAATTAATATTGTTAAACATTTTTACTAACCCTACGCTGTGTGTTTGTCATGTTCGAGTATTTTATTTTTGAAGGGAATTGAAACTACGGAACATCGTTCGGAATGTAGGATTTCAGAGGTACAAACATTGAGATTATAAAATACAGCATTTAAATGAAGAATAATTAATTTTGTCCTATAGGTCAATTAATTTTGTCCTATAGGACAAAATTAAATGACCATGTTATTATCAAGGACAATGCCATTTTTGTATCAAAACATAGAAGTAATTAATGATGGCTTTTTCTTTCAGACATCCAACACCGGATAACGCAAATCCACCAGTAAAATGGATTCCAAGTTCAAAGGATCGCCTAAATTTCCTGTACATAGATGATGAAATAAAAATGGGACCGATGCCCAACCCAAAAGCTTATGAACTATGGAAATATTTATACAAATATCGTAAAAGAAAATTAGAATAGTAATGTTAAGTAGGTACAAAATAAATGGCTGTGGTAATTGAAATAAGTAATTTTACATTTTGTACAAAACTTGAATTATTGTAAAAAATTGTCTTCATAAGTTGAAATATAATATCACACTCCTTGTTTGAATTATCTGTACATACTCAGTGTATCTCTTCGGTACAATAAGGAAAATGATTAAACCCGCGTATGCACTGGAAACATGGATGTACTCGTAGTTTCGCACGCAAGCAAGCTGAAATATTAGTGAAGTAAAGCAGAGTTAAAATTGGTTTTGGATAAATGGCTGTTCAAGAAGTGGCTGCGATCGGAAGATCGGAATCAGCGGTACCTACTTATTGGAGAATACCCTTCGTCCTATAATCTACACAACAAATGCAAGGGTCTCAATGTAGAAATGTTTCTACCACATTCCACTTCCTAATACTAGGAACGAGTGATAACAATTTAATTATTATATCACCACATGTAACTTGCAAATCTGTTTGAAACTGGACTCATCGAAAATAAGAGTTTTATAATAAGTAGGTACAAGTTAAAATGGGTAATAAATAAAAGTTGTATATAATTATAGTATGTCATAAATAATATCGCATTTTGTTATTTATGTATTTATATGTATTTATTTTCAAAGGTCGTTCAAATAATTGAATAACTATTATTAGAGATAATTTTACGTTAAGGTATTTTAAATACACTGCCATCTATTGGATATATTTTTGTTTCGTTAATATAAGATAGATGTCGCTGATATGTCTAATATGTTGTTTCGCTTTGTTTTTAAATAATAACAACTAAAAATGACTAACGTAACAATCCCAATTATAAGTATTCGTATCTCCATCGTCGTCAGTCTACATAAGTCCACTGCTGGTTAAAGGCCTCCTTTGAATATCTGTTGCGGTATGCGGCATCATGCAATCATCATGAGGTATTTACGGATTGGGGATCGCAGAGCAGGGCTGCCCGTAGTGGACCAGAGCATGTAGCTGTACCAAATCATGTCGCACCATACTGCCATCTGCCAGCGCCGGGTTTAGCTGCCTCTTACAGCACTATATTCCGGCATAGGGTCGGGAGAAGTATTTCTTTTCCACCCCGACAATTATGACGTATAATTATGTATAATCACGTAATATTGATGTAAAAAATAATCGTTTTATGTCGAAAACAATTTAAACGTGCTTTTGGAGAAACAAAATACTTAATAATTATATATGTGTTTATATTTACTTACCTAAATTAAAAACATAATATTGACAAGGATTTTTAAAACGAAATGTAGACGTTCTTATACTCGTATCGTTACGCTGAGTCCCTCCCGCAGTGGACATAGAGGACGGATATAATATAGATATTCCGGCCAATTAACTACTTAGTTACTCTACCTAATGCATGTAATTAGCGGAACAGTCACAGACATTTTATACATAAAACTGTATGTTTACTGCATGTGTATGCATACCCGGTGCATGGCAATAGGCTCACCACCTATTCCATAGTGGGACGTAAACGTAACTGGTGAATTGTGGGAGTGTTCT
>DWTO01003894.1:0-12106 GCA_018244755.1 Jemadia pseudognetus
CAAGAAAATCTAAATTAGAAAAAATTTGTAGTGTTCGACCCGTCACGTATGAGATCAAGTGAGAGGTCTTTTTTTTATAATGAAGGACCATTGATATAACTAAATGAGTGGCGCTATTGGCATACGCCTTCTCATTTAGCTAATGGGTTTAGTAATGACAATTTATTTACAGAAAATATATGACGCAAATGGAGTATAAAATTAATCTAGGACGGTATAAACTTGCAATAGGCGGTTTAAGTAAAGATGTAAATTTCTATTGCATCGCACGATAAATATTTTCTGTTTATCAACGTAACCTCACGTCTGTAATCTCTGACGAGGGAGGCAGAGAAGGACGTTGTTTTTGTTCTCCTATTTGAATTAATCGTCTCACAGAATGAAAATAAATAAGTAAACTTATATCTCAGGATTATTTAATGCATTTAATAATTTGGTTTAATTTTTTAAAGAATGTTATTTATTCAATTAAATGATTTTCATTTATTTGTTTTCATTTTATACACAATGTAAATTATTTTATTTATATTTATTGTAAGTGTCAGCGCCATCTCACCGCCTACACTAACCAAATTGCAACGTTTCGTACAGAAGGCCTGGGTGCACGCCGGCGCCGCCCGGGTGGCTATTATCAAAATAGGGTCCTCCTTTAATCAGATAAAAGCTTGGACAAACTCCATTACTGTATTACGTCGCCAATAATGCGATGTTCGCGGTCCAGCGCCGCTTGCCTTTCGCTTGTTATGTGGCATATTGCGATATTTTTGTAACAATGGAAGGATATAGCGTAAAATGTCTGTTACTTTTCTGTTTACGTTTCTATAGGGAGATTGGCAGAAAGGACGGTAGAAAGGAGCGCACGAAAAAGAGATTGAAGACAAGAGTTGGGGAGAGACATTTAGGGAAAAGACAATTATTATAATCTAGTGAGTTGTGGGACTATACTATACTATTCTGGCTCCCTCTTCGGGAAAATACAGGCGTAATATCATTTTTACTATGTTCATATAACAGTCCGGGCTGTAACACTATGTCCTAAGTCACGTATGCAGTTTATTAATCATGCACAAAAATATGCATGACTAGACATGTAAGTAAGAAGGTCGGCGACACACGCGGGAATTTACAGGAAATGGAAAGACGATATAAAATATAGAAAATATGTATAATTGAAACGTAGGCGATGTGAGAGGCTGGCTTTGCGATCCACAACCTACGTGCCCAGCGTAGGGGCTATGGGCATAGCCCTTCAGTGAAGGACTATGTCTAACAGTGGTCTGTAATAGGCTGACGACGATGAAGACCTTCTTTTCCTGAAAACACTGCAACAAAAACAGCATTTTTCAAATCGATTTATTCGTCAGAGAATTACCATTGTAGCGAAATTGTGATAAAGGCGTTATTTTTAAAAAACTCATAAATGTTTGTTCTTTTTTATTGCCCTAAAAACCGCCTTCAAAACACATGGATCATTTCGAAATATATAATTAATTCGAGAGATTTCGTTGTTTAGACAAAAGATTTTTTTTATTTTGAAAATTTACTTTTTTAATAGGGCAATGCTACCACTTTGTTTGGAGTGTTTTATCACTGAGACATTTAGGTGAAACTATTTTTATTGATGTTTTTTTTTATTAATATGTTGAAGTTAAATAAAATCAAAGCGTTTATTTGTATACACTGTAGACTATAGTCTACAGGATATACAAATAAACGCTTTGATCAACTTTGATCAACAGGGTCGGGCAGTGTATTATTATAACTTTACCTCAACATGGACGATAAGGTCCCCTGCATAAAATTGAGCAGACAGATAATTTAGAAGTTGCTTGAAAAAATTGTTTTTAAAAGTTTTTCTACAATTATATCTGTCAAACGAATCAATCAATATATTATTATGTAGATCATATCGGTAGCATTCGACGCTGTTTTTGTGTTTAAGAACGAAATTTTGGAATGGATCGTTTGGATCGTTCAAAAGATATTTAAACGGAAAGCTTTTTGGAAAATTTTGCTTTTGAGATTACTCAAACAACAGATTAAGATTACAGATTAGAGATTCAACAAAGAACTGAAGAAAAAATGCCTTTACATATAAACTAGGAATTTTATTTTTCATTTATTAGCATTATTATCATATGCCATATTCTGACGGGTGCAAAGTTGAAGTCCTTCAAAGTCTGAGACTCATTATGCAGTGGAGACTGGATAAGCTTTTACCGGTGCGCTAATTACAATAATACATTCAGAGGGCGTCCCCGTTCACACGTGATTGGATTACCGACAGCTCTCGACTCTCGGATTGAAATAATCGAATTTGTACTTACACGACACGAGCACGCTGAGAACTATAAACTGATATAAATTGAGTAAGCATATCGTGGATACATATGTGCGATGCAATTCAATTGCATTTGACGAATATTATTAGTATGTATTCAACTGAATTTACTACTAAGTATTGAATTGTTTGAAAAGTTGCTAGCCATTTAAGTTGTTAACAAAATCGCTGGCGGTTGGAAACAAACGACTTTTAAATGTACATCAATGAATGTACCATATTTACGATGACAATGATGTAGGTCGTGTTGGTTGCAAGAGCGACTGCCGATTGGAGGGATCCTGGGTTCAAATCCCGGGTCGAGTCGAATCACCTATTCATAGTGGGACATAAATGTAGGTATAAAAAAAACTGGTGAAATGTGAAAGTGCACTACCTGTATCTATCTATTAGCTATCTCTTCGGCGATTACAGGCGTGAAGGTATAAATTAATTAATGTATTTATGACGAAAGCATCACTGTGATCTCTTTATTTTAACTGTCAAGGTTTTGTATTGCAAGGCGTACCGAGAGTGTTTTATTTCCTCGGGTTGGATTGTAAGACAATTCGGGCCGCATCTGGACTGTGGACAAGGCGTTGCTCGCATGTACTATAAAACTATAGAGGATAGGTAAGTAAATAAATGAATGCAGGAACAAATGAACGATTGAACGAATGAATGAACGTCTAAAATTATACTGAGCTATGGTATGGGTAGAAGGTCCGAGAACATGTACTCTGCAATCCCCAATCCGCACGCCCAGCGTGGGGATTATAACATCTCAGGGGGCCATAACATCTCAAGGGAAGCATTAGCATTAGACTGTTTTACCTTTCAGCGTCTCCTTTGGGGTTTGGACTTAAGTCGTAGCACGTACTGAAATATGCTATAACGCTGATGTAAAGTATTGTTAGGAAATTTCAATAACACTAAATCAGTGCAACTATTGCTGGTATTCCTTTCAGAAGACTTTCATCGGCTAAAAAATGTAAAGGCTTCAAAAAAAACTAGAGAGTAACCCCGATCAATCGTCTATTGAACTCGTTTATTTGTAAAGATTTTCTCAAACGAAAAGCTCGGTGATAAGAGAGCGTGCAGTGGCAGGTTAGCGAACCCGAACAGATTTACCAACTAATTTGACGCTAATATGACGCGTGGATGATGGATGGCTCAACCGTTCACGTTAAATGACGCCACTAGAACCGCCACGAAATACATTTCTCGCTGTCCGACGCTTTGTGTGGACAACCCTTAGATGTGACAATCATTTTAATGCGCGCGTCTCTATAAAAAGTTTGAGTGAGGTTTAACGTTGAATGTTTTTGTTAATGTGAATTAAGTAACGAACTGGCTGACAACTGACTATGGTCGCTGGTTAACGTTTGTAACCAACTTCGAATAGGACTCGAATAGGATTGTTTGTGTTAGTCTAGTCTAATTAGCATAGATAACAAATTAGACTCTCCCAAGTTAACGATGGGTAGTAAGTTAGTATTATTTAGTAATAGGACTGTAGGACTATAGGACAGTAGGACTAGGACCGTTGTTGTATTAAGAAAACAGAATGTTAATCTTCGTACTAAACATAAGCTAATAAAATACTGAGGAAATGTAATATCTACCTATGAAATATTTAAACGTAATTATGTAGTATAAATTTTAAAGAAGCTGTCCGTCTGTATTTTTGCAGATCCTATTTTATTAAAATATGGTTTAGAAGTGGTATCTTTGGAAAAAAGTAAAACACTTGCCTCTCACGGTTTTATTCAAAATACACCCAAACAGGGGCGGAGTAATGAATACAAGACTGTATGACAATTTTTAAAATTGGCGTGAGACAGAAGGTGAAGTTAAAAATAGAGAGACGGTATGAAACTGGAAACAACAAGCAAAAATATACATGACTTTTCGAATCAAATCAACACTTGGTGTTTATATGCAAAATAGTTTGGCGAGGCGCAATTTATAACTTATTGTTTATCTAGATCAAACTGACAGAGCTTATTGCTGTTCGCGACAAAGGTTTTGTATCTGGGGATTGCGATATGAATAATTTAAATGTTTGTGAAAAAACATAATAATTCTTAACTTTGGCTATCGTCATCAGTAACTCTAGTGATTTTTTTTTGTATTTTAAAATTGTTATCATAATTTAGAATAACATTTTCAGAATTCTACAAATTTAAGTTGTTGAAAGAACTCTTTATGTATTGAAGTAATTGTTTAATTCAATAATGAAAACCGTAGGTCACTTAATTTACGAAACGATAATGTGGCGGAGAATAGTTTACGTCTCTACAATTATGTGGACAGACAATTTCTTAGCAAATCGCTAATGGATCGCAGTCTAGCCACATTCTATTTACACTGTTTCGAAGTAAAGGGGGATATTAATACGACTATTACAAAATTATTTTTATTAATCGTAGGTACCTACTGGTCGTTAATTTGACAGCAAAGTAAAACACAAACATTACAGTTTTGTGAAATTTCTTTTCATCGCAACTTCACATAATATTCTCATAAGGATATAATCGTTTGTGAGATTGCGAAGTCTCGATGCGAAAATACTTCGAATCTTTTTACAAAATTATTCTGTAAAAAAGTTATACATATATTAACAATGAACTTGCCAGTTTAAAAAAGTTTTTTCTTAAATAATAGTATGTAATAACCATAAAGAAAACTAAAATATTAGTGATCTACAGGTAAAGAAGATTGTCCTTTAAAAAACTCATTAAAATAATAGCATACCAGAGACAAAACAATTGCTAAAAAAGTTCAATCTTAACTTTTTTCTCGGCTCAACAGTAAAAGTTCTTATTAAACGAAATGAATATTTCTTTAAAAAAGAAAATATCGTTAACGAGAATTTCTTGCCAGTACAAAGTGTCTTCATGTTTATTAGGGCGTGGTTGATGTTTTAAACGCCATTGCAGGTAATTGTTCATGGTTGCACTGGTTCGACACTAAAACGATAATAAGCATCCGCCATGTTCTTCTTGCATACAGATGCATTCAAATACTTTTCCTGGTTTCTCGGTTAATAACTAACGTAACATCACGCCAGTAATCTCCGAAGAGGTAGGCAGAGGGTATGTAGTTCAGTTCCACGTTTCACCAGTTACGTTTACGTCGCTTTATGGCATAGATGGTCAGCCTATTGGCATACAACGGGCACATTTCCATACTGCGAGCCACTATTAGAAAGTCTGAATTAGACTAATTCAGTAGTGCCCGACTGGGGATTAGAACCTGAGACATCTTGATCAGCAGGCGCGCTTGCAACCAACATGACCAAAGAGGCAGGCAGTTTAATTAAAATACAAAATAATGCATTTATCTGTTAGCATAGCATATGAAAATTAAGTCACGTGTTTTATGAACATAATATTATCTTCATATATCGACATACGCATAGGCGAGACTATGCCTATTAAAAATATCCGATCCACTTTAAATATTCAGCTGAATATTATTTCGGAGTAACTTGTGTATTCATTAGGATGGCCTGCGCTAAACAATATTCTATATTAAAAATAGCATTTTCAGTCTTCGCTATGAAGTACAGATTACAAAAGAATGTTTGAAGGCCTTTCAATGTTTATAAATTTGTTGCTCCATAAATGTGTAATATAAAACAATTTCGAATGAATGAAGTGCCGAAACAGACGTGTAATAAGGTAGACAAATTGGTCTTAACTGACTTAACGGCTCTCGGGAATTTGAAGCAGACGTTAATATAAAGCGGCCCGCTATAAATGAACAATAAAATTGAATATACTGCTCCGTTTTGTGAATTCTTATTTGTATGAACGTTGCAATATGTATGGGTGAAACTTGTGTAGTAATTACTGGTCTGGAATATGTAAGTCTTGGAAGTGCTTTCAGCAGGGATGGACTGGACTGGACTGGACAGTGAGTGAAGGGAATTGCTCAAATTGAATCTTGATTAAGTTAATGAATGGTCCGTGCACCTCTGAGCACGCGAGGTAGGAGCGAGCGAGAAGGGAAAGTTTTAATAGTTTAGTTGACACCGTAACTTCACAGTTGTAAACCGCGAAGATGGGCAGAGTGTAGTACACTATCGCGTTATATTAAAAAACGTAATGTTATTACATTGTAAACATGTGATACAGTTTACGTGGAAGAGTCTATCTATAGGAACGTTTTGTAACGAAGGAGGGGTCGTCATTAAGAAATAACATTAGCCGAGCCGCGGATAGATAGACATCGTATAGTTTTCCACTTAATAGATTAACATTGTCGGCATAACGTTGACCTATCCGAATATATACGACACGGATTAAAAGAGAACACAAGATAAAAAATTGCGTGTTAGCAATAAACTCGTATAGTCGTTCGTAATCTTTCCGCGCCGGAAGTTGAGGGATAGTAAACACTGCGGGTTATAAATTATATTTCATACTTCTATATTACTTTAACATAACACCACACCTCTACTTCCCCGAAGGGATAGGCAGAGGTTTGTCTTACTCCTACTTTTCACCAATTTTTTTCCAATATAATTGGTGGTGAATCTGTTGCCGTATATCTGCTACATGTCCCGACTTTGAGCGATCACTGGCAATTTCAAGTTACATAAGACCGATAATATTTTGTTGCACTCAGGGACTGAACCCACGATATCTTGCTTAGCATTCGCACTTGCAAGCACTGAACCAACGAGGCAGTCACGCCGTTGATAATTTATATAGTCGTTATATTATTACACATTTTTACATGCAAACACTTTTTAATCCTAGAAATAAAATTTTCACCATATATTCTATAGGGGGACCTAAATGTAACTGGCGAAACGTGGGAGTATACTATGTATATATATTCCTCTGCCTACTCATACGGGGAGATTCAGGCGTGATATTACGTATTTAAATTGTACATATTTGGCTTTCCATTCGTACAAAACAACTGAAAGTGTCTAATTTAGTTGGGTACGTTCTTATCCTAAGTGAGAGTTTTCCCGCGCTTCAATATGTGTTTACACGAAAATAACAGACAACAAGCGGCAGCTTTCGCGAAAACAACAACCGCTGAATACGAATTGTTGTGTATTTTAGACTATTCAGGGAATTTCTAGAACGTCTCGTGTCGTGGGTACGTTTGCACACAAGCCTAGTTACACACGATATATAAATTCTTCTGGAACGTTCGTTAAAGCGGAGCTTACATATCAATGTAACTCAATTAACTCGCTCAGTCATTGGCTTGGCAGTGATCGAGACTGAACGACCATGGGTTCATTTCATTCATTCACTCATCATTGAATAACTAAATTGCTGTTAAACAGCGGAAGGATTAAAGTGTTGACCATGATAAAGATGAAAGTTGCATTATAGCGAAAAGTTGAAGTTGTGGCATTCCCACCGGCGAATGTAGCCTAGGATTTATATTACCTTAGAGATGACAAAAACTTTATACATAAAATGGTTTTTCGGAACATATAGTAACTCCTAGATCTTACCGCTACATACCTATGCTTTTCGCTAACAGGCCACAATTTTCCCTTCACTAGGAATACCCGTGCTATTTATAGAGCGTTTATTGCACAAAAAATGTGCCAGACACACAAGGGGACATTCGCTTAGCACTCAGCTTCAGCTATACGGCTCTACAATTTTATTACATTGTTGCTTCGCACGCCATCTTTGTTTTGCTGACGTCATCACCTGTAAAAGCATAGACAATGCAGTACACTTTATTGGGAACGACGACGTGTGTGAACAAGATGATCACTATAGAAGAATTCGACGATAATAGATAGGCTTGTTCTAGAATGTTCTTCATTTTTTAGTGACAAATTGGTACTTGGTACACCTGCCGTGGAAAAGTACTGCAACAATTCCACTTTTAGGACCAATCTGTCGTGTACCAGCTACTAACTTGTAACTATTTGGTCAGCGTGATGGACTATAGCCTAAGCCATTTTCATTCTGAGAGGAGACCCGTTACCAACAGTAGAACGATAAACTATTTCGTGATGTTTGTGATTAATTGCGAACAAGCAAATTATAGATATTTTTCGACCAACCGTTTGAACTTACCGAGAAAAGTATTGATACGTATATATTCATGAAGATTATTCGAGAACCTCATGTCATTGACATTTGAAGACCTTGAATCTGTTTGATCTTTGCTACTTACAATCTTAATATTGGAAATTAGCAAAAATCGCTTAGAGACGTCTTTTTTGCTCGAAAGTATATTTTCAGTTTAGGTCCCGCTCATTTTTAAACAATACCGGTATTGACTAAAAATGTGGCACGTTAAAAAAACTTCTTATTGCCAATAAACAGACAATCATATCGATATTATGTTAAATACAGCAACATTTCTTTTGTTCAAACTATAAAACTGTAAATATCATTAAAAATTAATATTTTCATACTTATGAATAATGACGATATACGCAAAGTGGCTGGCAGCGGTTGGATGCGAAGAGCGGAAGATCGAGCTCAGTGGCGTGCTATTAGAGAGGCCGATGTCCAGCAGTGGACGGGAATAGGCTGATGATGATGATGATGATGATACTTATGAATTTCTATATCAGCGTATAAATATATAGGATTTCAATTAAAAGAAAACATTTATCAGCAAAACATTTTAAGTCATACTTTTCAAGTCTCAAGTTCAAGTTTCAGAGCTGCTAAATTTTCTGTTGTCTACTTCGTTTTCCAAAATATGATAAGCGAATGCACAAAAACTTGAAAGTTTGGAGTGTTTCATGATATATACGTATATTATATCTATCATAGGGCCGTATTTCGCGGAGAAGTAATAGATGTCTATTACTCGCGCTAAAAGCTTTCAATCAGGCTGCGTTTTAGTACCCGAGCCAAGTTACAAACGTTGCAGTATGATCAAAGAGGAACAAATTAAACTATTAAGATACTATCGATATAAGAGTTGCAATAATTTTCCTATCATTATTATAATATCGTTACTCCTGGTCTTTTATGGGGTAAGCAGAGCAGCCATTAGCGGCAGCTCGTGAAGAAGAACCCCGGTTAAGTAAAAAATTTATCGGGTTGTTCCGAAAAAACATACGCCCCGTTGAAATATTAAAGTATTCCATAATGTTCTCTAAAGTCTGCTAAATCGCACGTGGTCAGGTCCTTCATATTCGTAATTGTATTTAAAATTAAATTAATCGTGTTATGATGATAAAGCTCTGTATCGGCTGTCAAATAGATCTCGGTGTTTATTTGGAAACAAACAAACAATTGGTAGCTAAGTTAGCACTGTGTTATTAAGTTCGGAAATTTGTTAGTTAGCCACCGAAGTAAGTAATCTGGTACGTCAAGTAAGAATTACGTTCAAAGTTACTCCCGACTTGTGACTGAGAAACTTTATGACCCATATAGAGCATCGTTTAAGTGTTTGATTGTTTCATTACTCGGGGTTGTAAGCGTAACTGTTGACCGAGGGATTCTGGGTTCAAAAACCCAGGTCGGGTACTATCTACTGAATTTTTCTAACAGATTTTATCGTAGAACTTTTTAGTAATATCTTGGAGTCTGGATTTGTTCCCGGTGAATGGCACTAGGCTCACCTCCTATTCCATAGTGGGACGTAAACTGGTGAAACGTGGTAGTTTACTACGCTCCTCTGCCCTATTCTTTGGGTATTACAGGCGTGACGATACTTTTTAAATATAATTTGCCATTAAATACGAGACTAATTCCATAATAGCATTTTTCATCTAATATAAATGTAGAAATTAATAACGTAACGAACCCAGGAGCGACTTGAATCCAGAACCTCGCTATCAGCAATCGCGCTTGCGAGAACCTCGACCAACGAGGCAGTATTCTATGCCACAAATATTGTAAAACTAATATCCAACTTGAACTTTAATCAATCGATAGTCCGTTTCCCGTCCGTTATCAAGCTATCATTAGTTACATTAATAAACGATAGTTTTATCTCTCGTTATCTGTCAAGAGGCTTTTAGGCGACGCCAGCGTGTTCACAGTAACGAGTGCCTCGGTAATTTACGTAGAATTTCTTTGTACCGTACGTGTTTCTGTGGGTTTTTTGCACCCACAGTCTCCAATGAAGCGGCGTGGCGGAAAATGCTCTAGTCCTCCCGCAACTATAGGAAAAACCCCTTGCTCTGCAGTGCGACTAAAAATGGTTTTCTAATAATTACAATAACTTGTTATGAACTGTTCCAAAGTATCCCTGCCGTAGTTAACACTTTTATTTTTAACCTTCTAGTCTTCACTTGGAACAACCAATTCACTTCATGGGAAAACTATGCTTCATGTTCATGAGCCATAATGTTTTAAAAACTTAAAGAGGTTAATTATTTCGGTAAGTGTATTTTCCAGGCCAATAAGCTTAACCATATTATTTGGCCCGTTTTGCGTGATAAATGATCTAATGATTAATGATCAGCTTTCGAGTATTGTCCATATAAATAAGATTGCCAACCAAACTAACAACTTTATAGACGTATAGGTTGGAATAGTTATGATAATTTTCATACAAACCCTTATAGGGTTTTGAGATAAACAAGTCAACTATATTTGTATTGGGGGAGTAGTTTGTTCATCTCCCCCCGCCACAGTTACCACGTCATTTGTTACTTTTTAATTAAAAGCTCTCTCACTCCCGACTATGCTTACAGCTCCATCTGGTGACAAAGTAACGCCGCTTAGTAATCCGAATTCCAACTGAGAAATTGTTATGTCCCTTTTTTCCGAAGAGAGTAGCAAATAAGCAGGAATAATAATTCATTTCTGTTCTAAGTGTTCTACACTCCTCTGCCTACCTCTTCGAGGATAAAAGCCGTGATGTTACGTTTAATAATTCATTAATTGAAAGTGTTTCTTTACCCAGGATAGAAAAGAATGTTGTATGAGCAGCCCAGGGGTATCTTTAGATGATCAGGCTTTCAGGTTAAGTCTCAGCTTATAGCTATTGACAATAATGAATAACAAATTCATGAAATAAACGTAACATTTTCAATCTAGTATATTCCAAATCTAAAATCTTCATTAGTATATATTCATGAATAAGATAAAATTCTTCATCTTTTACGTTGGAAAGCTAAATCTTATCTAAGCCAATATATTCGCAAATACAAAAAAATCCTTAATATGTATTTATGTTCCAAATTTAAAACTAATAACCGCCCATAAACGCGCAAAAGTACGATACAATTCTACATCTATCACATTCAAAATTTAAAATCTTATTCACAGTTCCATGATAGACTTATAAAATATACACTAACAAAGAACAAGACTTGCTTAAACGAAAACAAGGCAAGGTTCGTCCTGATACATTGTGTATATGACAACAATACAGCAATACCGTGCTGTGTGTGTGTAGACACGAGCTTACGAGTACTTACTTGTAAGCGATATGTAAGATAGTCGTGTAGACGCAAACAGTCGCTAATGGAAAACAAAGAGACGGAACACGTGTTTATGGATTCTTGACCTACTGTTCCTTAATGTAATTGTTCCAATTACATTATAGTGGGATCACTTTGTTAATGAGTGATTATAAAGAAAATTAATAGTTTTTTGGGACTGGGTTGACGAATAGATACCAGACATGTTTATCTAATTTGGGGTTTAATGATTAATTATAAATGAATAAATAAATATTATTAACATTTTTGACTACCTCGTTGGTCGTGTTGGTTGCAAGCGCGACTGCTGGTTAGGAAGTCCTGGGTTTAATGTTCGGATCGGGCACTATAGAATTTTTCTAATTTAGCTTTTCTAGTAGTGGTTCGGAGTCTGGATT
>DWTO01003895.1:0-12105 GCA_018244755.1 Jemadia pseudognetus
GTAAAGGCACAAATTGATTTCTAAGAATAGAATATCTTGTTCAACTAAATGAAAACTTATGATAATACATACAGTATCTGATGTGATGTTTGTTAATCATTATCGGAAATATGGTCCATAATGCTAAGCCGCTATTGTGGCATCTCATAATTCCTTTATATCGCGGTTTCCTAGTACAGGATACTCCAGAAGAATTATATTTGAGACAGTTTATAAGAATTTACTGTCGTGACCAGAATCAGGTTTGATAAGTATTACATTCGCTACGTTAACGTATTACTTTACTTATTACTTTAATTATTACTTATTACTGAGGGTGTCGACCTATTCAGAATTGCAGATGTATTATTTTAATGATGCCCTCTTTCGGTTTTCTATTTGTCACAATTTTGCTCTGCTATCCACCAGTACGCGCTTATGATGGGTTCTATATATAATTTCTATTGCTAAACACGGTACTCTCCCGGCAACTATTATAGAATCGCAGTAAGCTCCATTGCGCTAATTAGCTAAGACAATTAGCAATCCTTACACTATTTCCTCACGTCCTAAATAGCTGGCATAGCGGACGCACGGTTCCATATGAGCTCTCACAACTGTCAATTTGTGGACGCTATGTTTGACATTTCCGAGTGAGTCACTCGTCTCGTCAGCCAAGAGGGCGGCGCGGTGGCGTGCGCCAAGCTCTCCGCGGATATGATTGGTTGTCGGCCAAAGATATGAGCGGCACGGATTTGTTAGCAACGCCTTTGTTGCGTGTGCCACGTGCTTCGACAAATTAGATTTTCAATTCTTGCGTAGGTTTTATGGTATAAAAGAATTCAACAAGTATTTCTGTACCTAGGATATTTTATATGATTTTAAAAAGCCGAATATATTGCTGTTAACTAAGATTTTCTGGATTGCAATGTTGCCGCTCTTGACAGATCTCATTATGGTATCATGTCTAACATAGTTCCTCTTTTTTTGATGTCGGGAAAACTTTCAAAAGTTACCTGATATACCGAGATACTGGTTATCGGGGAATTTTACCTTACTAAAACCCTCCTCGATCTCCGGGCCCTACAACTAGAGAGACTTACGTCTCCTCGCTTGCTTGCCGGTTCGTAAAATGATGTGTGGCCACACACGTCGTCGTCCTTGCCAGAATCGCTGGCTGAACGGTTCGACCTCCCATTCTTACCAATCGCGATCCTGGACGTCTCCTTTTACGACAGGCAGGAGATACTTTAGCTCGTATTCTGGTCCCGAACTAGTTCCTAGCGAGCACTGTATTCTCCTACTCGCTCTGAAATTTGACGGAAATCTTCAAAACGGCTATCCAGGGCTGGTAGGTCTGTAAAAGCCACGGAAAACGATGAATACAGGTATAATAATGGCATAGCATTTCAAAGATAACGATATATTTAAAAACCTGTATTAAATAGAATTATCTATAACAAATGGGTATTTAAAATTTTCATACATAGATTGTTCTCAGCGTTCCTCTGACCGCCATTAACGTCACATAAATATACCAATACGCCTCGTTAATACACGTGTAACGAACGACTAGACACTCTACTGAACCGTTTTGAAACTATCCAGAACCTGAAGCGGTTATCTATTAGTGTACACAACTTAGACATTTCCCCTGTGGGCGGAAAATAAATTATTATCATACCGTATAAGATACTTTGCATTGTTCCACGGTGAACTATTTCTGCGCGCGGCCTCGAGAGCGCGTGGAATATAGGAACGTAACCTGTACGCCATTGGTATAACTGACTTTAACTAATGGACTACAATTTGAGTCTATCTCAAGGTGGTCAAAGATACATATATAGTAGAGACGCTAAATAAACTCTGAAACTAAATAATTTGTAAAGGAATCTTAATCTTTAAGGATCATATTATAATCTTGAGACTTGCTGTTTTGCAACTGAAGAGTTGCGGAGATGTTTCTTGTGGACTCTGACGTGCACATGAAATCCTTATGAAATTTACCAAAACTAAGGGAGGTACGATATTAAAGATTATAGGACTGTAGGTATCATTACGCGGGATAAAAATTTAGAACATCATTTGCCCGATGACGCGCTAGTATAAATCCTTTAAATGGAAATTAAGTAAACTAGGGGTTTAGGTTCCAATCTCCGACTCCGAAGGTCTCGTGTCGAAATCCTGGCCGGCATTTCTGACCAAAGAAATGATGTGCGATTTAAAATTAAATATCGCTTGCTGCAAAGGTGAAGGAAAACAACTTACTGGTATCTACACAAGAGTTCTCCGTATGTTTTCTATGGCGTGTGGTATCTGCCGATTCTGTTTTTATCAGCGTGATAGATCTTAATCCTTCACTTACTGAGAGGAAACCTCTGTCCCGCTGTAGGGGAATAAAAAAGTAGATAATGACGACTGATAGTTGACATCAATAAGAGAGAAATTATTAACCCAGTTCTATGGAATAAATTGCAAGAATCTCGAATTCGTCAAGTTATTTTTACATGCAGAAATAAATACTAGGGCCTTGTGTTAGAAGAATCGTTTGCCTGAAAATTGCCATTTACATGCGGACCCGTACTGTAGCAATTTAGTAGCATGACTTAAGAGTTTTAACTACAGGAACAAGGGGTTTAAAATGTTTACGTTGCGCTGTTTTCAATATTTGAAATTTTGCATATCGGTCTGTCCGTACGTATTTCTTTAAAAGTGATAGACGTTTTCTCACTACTGACAAACTTTTTTTCCAAGATTTGTTTTTATATATTTCTTTACAGAAACCTTCACAACCAAGACCCAAATTATAGATTAAAGACTTGTAAACGAATTTTAGATTTCAGCTTTACACTACGGAGTTTTTGAATTTAAATATAAAATAAAACGATTTGTTTTAAACTATCACTCGCTGTAAGGTCTAAGGAAAACATGGAAAGAAGACGTGCAGAATTTGCAGTTTTCCATCATATTCTCTGAGTTGATTAAATCTGCCACTCCGTTGTTAGCGCGCGTGGCAGTTTTAGGGTTAAACATTTTCATCCTAAATAGATACCGGTAGGTAATCCAAAGAAAATAGAATTTCTTATTTTTATTTAAAGCAGTACTCGTTTTAAGTAATTGTGTTGCATAAAAATGGTGTAATCTGTGTGATGCCGCAATTTTATAAATTTATAAAAAAAATTTCTTCGTTTGATACATACATTACAAATGGACGATGAACAGTATCCTTCTAAAGGAGCACCGAGAGTGGCGTTACATAAACTAGACCTAAAATAATATTTACGACGTCTTGTGAAAATGAGAGACAACAGCTATAAATCTGTTATGAGTAATAGGAGCTCTTGAAAAAGTAAGTATTTGCCACAGTCCCAGTGAATTATCTTCAAGGAATCTCCTAAATATTACATATGAAAACATCCAAGAATCATGAATAAGTATTAAGCGTAAAATTACGCCTGTAATCCCCGAAGAGGTAGGCAGAGGAGTTTAGAACACTTCCACGTTTCACCCGTTACGTTCACGTCCCAGTATAGAATATTATTAATTTAAGTATTAATTTCGACAAAATTAATACCTGAGTTTCGGTCAACGTTCAACATTAACTTCATACGCAATTATTATTTTCTTTAATTTGATTTATTTAATGCCTCGGTGTACCTTTTTTGTTAATAGGAATTATTATGTTTTATATTAAATTCCATAAACACATTAAGGTGATGTGAAACAAGAATCAAAAAGGTTAAAACAATAAAAACAAAAAATATTGCCGTGTTTATTATATGACAGAAAACACAGTTTAACAGTGAAACAATTGAAGTACCTAATTGATTATGGCGATATAATGGATACACAGTATTTTAACCACAGCAGCGTAACTATGCAAAAACAACGATTCGCGCACAAACAAGTTTCTGCCAAGTGATGCACTCACTGTTGCTGAAATCTATTCGTCTAATACGTTCATGCGAAATTAGGTTATTACCGGAATAACATCAATAAAGCATTCGTTATGGATCGCTTATATGAAATCATACATTGGCTCGTGTGTCTAGATTTAGATTAACCTAACCGGATACATCGCTTTATGTTCAGGCTTGTGTTGTTATGGTAGCTGAGCTTAAGTATTTTTGATCCTTATTTTAGGCGATTCCATTAATAAAGGTATAAAGGATTCTGGTTATGGGATTATTGCTATATTAGCTTTTTGTTTGATTATAAGATGGGTGTTTCTGGAGAACTCAACTTCCGCTCAAAGTTAGATCGTTGTTGTGAATTGCAAAAATTTAAGTTAAGTCACATTAATGAACATGAATGACACGTTACATTTTTGGTATTGAGCCAGTGTGGTTCTAAGTGTAGATAATTTTGAAGCCCACACACAAGTCAATTGTTTGTCCGAACACAAATATAGATGGTAGTTTAGCGTAGATCATGTGATTATTGCTGTCGTTTGGAGAAACGTGAATTTAATGTATCTAGATTGCATTCAAATATGTGTTTGTGTTATCGATCAGTAATAGCTGCTATAATTCGCTTTATTGCTCGTTGTTGTATTCCTTTATCAGTTAACGTTGCTTCATTCGATACATTCCCAAGTGCGACCTTGTCGGTTTCAGATTTAGATGCACTCGATGCAGTGATCGTTGTGCGATGCGTTTGAGGTCTCTAACGAGCGCGTTGCTCACACTCTATTACCGTCTCATATTGCGTATTGCTCTTACCATAACTGGAATAGATGTAAGTTTGTACTATCCTCCTCCAGGTCATATTGTTAGTGAAAATATGCGTCATTGAATACTGAAGTCTAAAGTTTGAAACTCCCTGAATTACTCTTATCCATCTATGGATTGAATCCGGATTGACTATTTAGAGCGCTTATTTCTGCACACTTTTTGGAAAATTTCCAATAGCTCTCGCTTGTCTAAAAACTGGATTTGTCCGGGACGGGTTAACTTTATGCATCGTTTGTAAGTTGCCATTACATTGTATTTTGGGTCTTCAAAACCAGTATTTGGACCATCTAATGATAAAATGTCTAATAAAGGAATATATCTGAAAAATTAGCCAATGGTGTTTATGTATCCTTTATTACTATATGTGATTTAATATATATAGGACTGTCTGCAACCCATTGTAAATGGCAAGCATGTTAACTTGTTCCTGTGCTGTTTTTATGCCATAAAAATGACTAATGTGTGAAAATATCGTATGTTATCGGTCATACTCGTATCGTATCGCTTATCAACTGTAGAAATATCTAACCTCGATTATCAGCTGAACGATTGAAAAAATACGTGCTCTTATTGAATATTTTATATTTTTACATTTAAAGCTGTACGGTAGAAAAGCTGTATTTGAAAGGAAATGTACTTAATATGTACTTCCATGAAGCTCAAAGATATAGGCCTGTATTACAAACCAGAATGAAATATTATAAAATTACCTAATTACTATTGAAAGTAAACGCAATGGTAATTCTTATACTAGAAGAACACGTAAATGGTTTCTCACACAGTGGTGTGTACAGAAATTGTATAACAAAGGTTCATACGTAAACAATGAAATAAAACTTATCATGGACCTAATAAAAGCTACTTAGTTAACTGTTAGTTGTACTGCGCTTCAGATGAGGTTTTCATATCTTTGTTTCGGTATTATTAGCGTTACGTAAGTATTGTTGGATAAGTTATTCAGAGCAGCACATTGTGCTTTATACAAAAATTTAAAATATATACATTATACCCGAGCTTATCTCGACGGAACATATAGAAGCATAATTTCGTACTGGGGGTGAGCATACATAAAATGAAATAATAATATTAGTATTTCTTAGACAGTTAACTGCATCAGGGTATTTCTTGAAAATGAAATTTTAAAATATTAGTTACTATCAACTTTACAAACGCCAAGAAACTACTCGTCACGTATGCCTGGACCATGGTATTTCTCGACAATGAAGTTTTAAAATAATAGCCACTGTTAACATTAGATACGGCAAAACCCGGCAGGTTAGGCTAGAACCAATAGAAGAAAAATAAATACTGATTAATAAAGGTAACACTCGCTTTGACAAGGGGGAGAGCCTAAGTAGAACAGTCCCCAACATTATTTTTCGATAAATGTTGAAAAAAATATAAATTTTAATTTTTTTTTATTTTCACTTGCGAGCTTTGAAAGGAGTTAAAAATGTAGTGTTTTTAATTTGAAGTAAAAATACGGCATTTTCGTCCGTCGTCCTCAACGTCTAAAAACCTTAACGCTAATGTGGATTATTCAGATTTAGGCTCGGATGTAATTTAAACGTGTTCTACGAATACGTCGAGGAATTTCAGGATTTTGCATGGTGGGTAACGTTGCCTTTCATCGCCATTTTAATGAGTTGATTTTATAAACATATATACTCTCCATGTAGTCAGCTACTATATTAAATTGACTGGCACGATTTTACTTCATATCATGTGAAATAATTTGTCGTCATCATCGGCAACGTTGTTGTCAGCATTATTATTATTATTTGCCATCCCTTTGCAAAAATATCACATTTCGATAACTTTGTGAAATTTAAATTGTAAATGTCAAATTGGTATTGCTTATAATAGTTTTTCATTATTTATACTGTCCGTGTCAGGACTGCTTAAGAATATTCGTCGACCTATGCCGGGATACAGGGTGTCGTGAGAGGCGACTAAACCGGGGGCTGGTAGATCTCGGTAAGGCGCGGTCTGTCTCGGTACAGCTCCTAGGCCGCTATAGGAAGCGGCGTGGGCGGTGTGAGAAGCACAATTTACATTCCCAGCGTGGGAATTACGGGTATAACCCCCCCAGGAGAAGCCATGTCCAGCTGTGGACTGCAATATAATAATGATAATAAATTTAACCTACAAATGTATTATATATCTCTCATAATTAGTTAAATTTTTTGTTGTTTAATTACTGGAAACTTGATGCTTCGGCCCTTCTGCTAACGGCATTCTATAAAGGGCTCGCAGTCACCATTCATATCCATTTGATGTTTATTATGTATATTTCTGTACTCGTTCCCAAAGCGAACTAAATCTATTACCTCGCTTACAAATCTTTAGATACGTTAACATTAGTTCATTTAATATTCCGAACTCAATGAACTTACGTTTCTAGTTATTCCTGTTTTTATTGACGTCTTTTTTTGTGTAAGGTCGTTGTCCCTTCCTTTTCTTTACGGCTCGATCAGCTGCCGTCCTCGAGACGTTTTTGTGTTATTAATGAGTTCGAATGCATCACTTTATTACTATGGTACTAAAATTGATATTCTTTTGAATCTGCCTTTTCATTTCAGCGATTGTACGATATTCGTACACGAATTCTAGTCTTTATAGATGGATAGATAGATACAATAGATTTCTTAGTCAAAAGATTGGTTATAAATCTTGTATATATTTATATACAAGTCGGTCGATTATTTAATCGACCGACTGCCTCGTTGGTCGTGTTGGTTGCAAGCGTGACTACCGATCGAGAGGTCCCTTGTTCAATTCCCGGGTGCATCAAATTTGAATTATAGGTGGTGGAGAGGGTTTTCTTTGTATCTCCTTTACTGTAACTTGCCACTAGATGGCCTGAACTTCTCTACCATTCAACAGGCCGCCAATACTATGACTTTGTCTATATTTAATTATAAATATTTCCCATTAATCATTGATAATTCGATCTAAGCTATTATTTAACCATTGATATTTATAGTTAAGCCAGTCGTCTGGCATGATGTCAGCAAGCTTCTGCTAGTTAGCATAAAATAACATTAATGCAATAAATAAATCAATTAAATATAGGTACAGAACATGCGAAGATACAGATATGATGTAATCGTTATATTACAGACAGAATGCACTATAGACACAGACAAACATTTATTCAAACATTAACATAATTATAATTCGTAAATATATTAGAATCCTCGTCTATGTTACGTAAAAGTCACTGTCCCATTTCAGATATTCGTCTGAGGAGCACATTGGACTATACTTGTGACCCATCCAAGGCTGCACTGCACACGTGTCTATGACTTACTTCCATCCTTCGTCTATAGGATAATTTCCGTAAATTTAGCGATATAGGCGCCTACAAAACAATGTATTCACTCAAGCTATCGCACCGCATCGTTATCGACTTCGAATATTATGTTGTATTATTTAGAGATAAATTACACGCGACCTTGCGTTCGTGCGCTGCGCCGGTACAGTGTAGAGTGATGTTCTCATAGTGCGAAGGTTGTTGTTATCGGACACGACTGTTACCAATCTTGCACTTTGCTTGGTTGGCTTATTTACGATTATCTATGCCCAATTTGGCGACACTGTGTTTGGAAACGCCGTTTTGTCTATGTCGCATATTTTTCCTTTTGCCATTTTAATGTAGTTACTTATCTGCTTACTTTTACACATTTCATGACACATTATACAATAACACTAAATCTTAATTCAAACACTCTTGATGACAGGTGTTCTTTGTGCTACGTGAAACCATAAATAAAAGCGTGGAAGATAAAGAGGGACGGTTAGTTGCGAAATAATGAAAAAAAAATGGCTGCTTTGATAAAGTTTCTTCTTCCTTAATCTTTGCACGTGTAATAATATATAGATTGTGCTTCCTCTACAAAATATTTCTCCTTCAATCCATTGCTCCGTCTTCTAAATCTAATTTTAAAATGAAATAATTTTTTTAATGAGCTACTTTTGCAATATTTCCCACGCGTTGTTGTCATGCTGTTAGCCGCACGCTTGTCACGCGTGCGACTCACGATTTTCTTTCTTGCCTTCAGGGGGGTACGTTTATTGAAAATTTCAAGTTTGACTTTACCTTTAGATCTACTGATACAAGTCATTCGACTAAACTATATTTTATACCTAGTAACTTTATATGCCCTTAAAAACATTTTCAAAATAGTTCCGCTACGCATAATATTAATAATAAATTGATTTCATATTTCATCAAAGAATACATTCAGTTCGTTTCAAATATTATTAATTGTAAATTCTAACGCACATTTATCTCCACAAAGCCTCGACGTGGTATTCAAAACAAAAACAATCGGTAAGCGACCTTTTCGTTGTAAATGAACTTTACGATAGTGTTATATTTTAAAAGGGGATCAAAGGGGAACAAATCATTGTTGTCAAAAAAAAACAAATGTATTCCGTAAAATTTACAGCGTAGTTTAATAAGAGTTTCCTAAACCTCTCATAGATAGCTACACAAAAAGCAGTTACTGTTGTCTGTTTATTTTTAGTTGTACAACGACCGTAAATCCATAAATCAAATTATTTTTACAGTCATAGAATGAATTCGTTTATGAGCTATAACTATTTGTCAACGCGTTGGCTATAAATCTTGGAATCATGAAAAATTCAAAAAATTAATGAGCTTTAAAAACGTTTTGAGTGCTCAACAGATGTTCGGAATTTCAAACGTCTTGATTCTCCTTCATATCGGATTATGTACATACATTCGTCGTGAATAGTTTCGTACGCCTTCTGTCTATAATTACGTATTATATTATCATGATGATCATCGTCATTATCGAATCCATCAAAAAATTAGCTTAGTTTCGACAAGTAGAATCGACAACTTTTTTAAATTTATGTTCGTTATCAAAGAATACATCAATATCAAGAGGCTTAGGTAAATAATTCTACGATCTAATAACTTTACCATTAGTGTTGGACCTAGTTATTGTCATACAATAAGAAATATTTAAGTCCAGAGTTTAACGCAAATGTGGTTGGCGTACTAAAGCTAAGGACTTCAACAAGATGGAAAGATTATGCGACAGTGGGAACTTGGACCGCGGCCACATGTCATTCCATGTTTGGAGTTATATAAAATTACCTATGTTTTTTAACTTTACAAATCACTTTTCATTAAAATTTTAAATGCTTTCCAGTACCCAATATTATTTCCTGAAGAATCTGGGCAAGAAGTTATATAACCTTATTTTCAAAACAAGTCATTAACTATAATTATAGAATTACATCCGCACGTACGAAAGTTCGTTGACACCAGTCCCAACTACACAACTGGCGACAAATACAACATTGTAGTTATTGAAATGGCTGTAATACTATATACATTGTTTATTGTTTACTGTGCTATGCCGTGCTTAGACTCGGTCAGCGTGACAATGACTGTCGACCGATAGCAACCCTGACTCGTTTAAAATCTGTAATTGCAATCAATCACCCGAAAATTTCAACTCCATTATAAACCTTTCATATCTTGTGAGTGACGTTAAAGTGCCCTTAGACTGAATGGGAAGTCCTAGAAAGTCATAGAAAGAGGGCTGTGCCTTGCAGAAATAACTGTAACTGTCATGGACACTGCGTGACTGTGTTCTTGTACTTTGTGCACCTGTGTGAGCCCCGCGTAATGCGAACAACTTTACGTATTCATTGGTTCAGTTTTAACAACGACTGTTTGTACTGAATTGTGAAATGTGTTCCCTCTGTTCGTGTAGGACACAAATAATATTTGTTGTATACATGTATACATACATAGGTGGTCGTATTAAGGTGCTTGCACACACACATACACACACAAATTTGACTTAGAACGTGCGATTCCTATGTCTTTTTGACGATTCACGTCGAAGTTATGTAATAAAGACATTAATCACATGATCCACGTGAGCTATACGCACCTACACTATGTATTTATAAGTGCGTTTCGCGTCCCGAATGCAACATGCACTGAACTAACGTTAATAAATACCATTTTATGTACCCGCTATGATAATCAAATAGAAAACCCTATCAGTAACCAATTACATGAGTGGGATTGTAGGGCCACCTTGTCTACAGCCATGACTTTGTTAAGCTACATGTCGATTTAGCCGGCCTTTGTTGCGTGTGTGCAGTCTCTCTTACATTATTTGGCTGTTATTCGCGCTACTACACATTCAGCTAACGAACAAACATTTAATAATAACGAATTTCAACATACATACGCGTGTATAAATATTTGTAAGTTAAATTTAATTCATTTTGATTAAATTAACCTACAGTTAATGATCAAATCTTTAAATGTTTTATCGATGAAGTAACATTGCAAACAAAATAAATGGAACTGTTTGTATTGTGTAATGTATGAAACATCGAGAGTTATATGGTATAAATCTTGTTCTATAGGTAGGTACTGTATTATTTAAAACGGTTTAAACATTTCAAATTAGTTCCTCTTAGATTTGAAAAATAATGTGTAGAAACATTAGCTTTTATTTACCTACCTGCTGCTTGTATATATTAGTATATATATAGGTGTAAAAATCCTCAGAATGTTCTGAGACGAAGTTATTAAATTAAACTAAATGTATATTTATTCTTTTTGTTCTATAGTTAATTCTATTCTATTTATAAATATAATTTCTTTTTAAAATTTCTTCCCAGCAGTTTCCCTTCGTCAGGGGAATAGAAACTAAGTCTTTTTACACAACTTACCGCTAGCGTATTGTTTTTTGTGCCAAACATTACGTCAAAAAAAGTTATATTATTTTGTTATAAAGAACAGAAAAAATCCATAGAAGTGTAGTTGCTTCTTTAGCTTTAACTCTGTAAAAGTTTCATTTGAAAGTGTATGCCGTTCGGGTGAGTGTTGCGCGAGAAGGTATTAGGCGCTCCTTGTACTGTGCGCTGTCGCTAGTCGGTGGAGCTAAGAAAGGACAGTCCTGAAAATTTTAAAATTTTGAAATGTATTATTTTAGGATTGCAAGGATTGTTAATGTCACTAGTTTATTTTCAATTTAAATGAAATAAAACATGGGATGGCCATTTTGTTATTTAGCAGTAGGTAGCCTTAAAGAAGCTGATGGTGAAATAAAGCAATATTCCCGATACCTGTTAAATTCAAGGAAAAAGTTGGAAATTTACCTATGTGATATTAAGAACTTTATAAAGGTCCAGGTTTTCCTAATTTGCGACATGAGAGGCACCGTTCTAACACATACAACTTTTCTGTTATCGTGAATAATATTAAGAATATATAATTTAGACAAAATTATAAACGTAACATCACGCTTGTTATCCCCGAAGAGGTAGGCAGAGGAGTGTAGTACACTCCCACATTTCACCAGTTACGTTTACGTCCCACTATGGAATA
>DWTO01003896.1:0-12104 GCA_018244755.1 Jemadia pseudognetus
GAAGTTCGAAAGAAAGGGTTAACTAGAAAAAGTTATCATCATCATCGTCTTGGTAACCATACATTGTCAAGTATTCAGTTTCCGCGTTTCCTTCTTCCTGCTTTTCTATGAAATAACTCCAATATTTCCCCAGAAGCAAGCTTAAATTGCCACTTGTCCAAAGACACGTAGATCGAAGGCGTTCTGATTTCAGAGTAGGAAGCCAAAAGTAAAGCTCGAGCTTGCTTAACTTGGGAAACGAATAGCGATCCGCAACCGAGTCACGACCAATGCTTCTAAACACCACAAAATAAAAGCTTTATAAAAACTAAAATTCTTCATTGTTTAAAAACTGTTTTAGTTTCACCCGCAAAACCCTCTGTAGAGAACTAAAACACCCAGGTTATAATGGGTTTTTACAAGGCTAAGTCTTTTTGGATTAGAACGCTCGTACGCTGGATTGGTTCAAAAAGTAAAAAGATAGTAATCCTGTGTTCGGGAGCTGAAAAATACTATTTCTACAGATACAAGTAGAGACGGCTTCCAGAATATTCTTTGATCCCGTTTTATAAATTATGCTTTTATGATATTTGTTCCTGTTGCGGTTATTTCAAATTGCAGGCTGCATTTTTTGTTAAAATCCTATTAAAACAATAGTTTACTGTTATGAATGTCCGTTTCTGAGCATGTAACTGATGTCTTTTAGTTATCTTTAATAGTTATTAAGTTTCGTTAGTTTAAAGTGATCAACAGGTCAAAATACAAACTTGCTCTAGTAAAGGGATCTGCCAAAATACACTACGAATTTCTTTACAATTTATTTTACGGGTGTCCAGTAAAAGGTTCGTATCAAAAGTGGAACATTTAACAATATTTGTATATTAATGCTATCTAAGTAGTGACCTGTGTTAAGAAATTTTGATAATACCCACAGTACCTACAATACTTAACTGTAGTTTTGTAAAAGTCTTAGAAATTTACGTTATAATAGTAATAGGCATAAATGGTATGTCCTGTAGGGTCAATAACATCATCACACACACACACTGATCAATTAATTAATAACCACGAATCCCTACTGTTATTCTAACTAAACGCTGAAATTTGCAATGCAGCAACCTTTCTATTGTAGGTATTTACCTATATACCAAGCAGAATATTGAAAACGCAATAAAAATATCTATGATTTAGGCTGATGATAAAGCTGACAAATACAATTGATATAGACAGATATTTATGAATATCCTATAGTGTAATGTTCAGTCTAGAGAACCAATTAAATGATTAAACGTGTGAGTGCATAAGTATAGGTGAAGGTCGATTATGATAACCTGTTTGTAATCTATTGTGTACTGCTTATCGTACGTGAATAAACGGTTATTGTCCCTTTTTTCTTTTTGTTCACCGACAAAACGTAACAGCTGTACTTGCGAAAATTTGTCACTATAGTATACATGTTTGTACGTGAGTTTCGAGGTATAAAAAATTGTAATTTAGATGCCAATCTATGACTTGCTGTGCCGTATATATCCCGCAGGCCTGGACAAATTCAGGTAAAGATAACGCTCAGCGTATGTTTAAATATTTACATAATCTTTATGACCCACAACAGAATCATAGAGGGACAAATACAGGAGGAAAATATACACATTGCCCGACACGCGCGCCCCGGTAGATATGCGCGCGCTACGAAAAAACAGTACCGGTGTGAAAGGAAAAACAACCATGTGAAAATTTCTCCACATCTTCAAAAACAAAAATGCTCTCGTGTGCAGTGCCTGGCCTTTTGCTTATGGTTACTGAGCCTGACCGCTTTGTCGGCGAGCGGAAGGGGCTCGCTAGTTCTATTTCCACTCACAATCAGTCCTAATATTTGTGTGACGGGTGCCGGTGTTTGTTCTGTGTCCAGCAGTAAAAACCAAAACTATGTATATATGTATAAGTATATAATCACTTATCAGTCGTCGGGTTACAATAAAACAGACTGCCTCTGATCATATTTTGGGATCAGATGGCCACATTTAGAGATGTAACAAAATTTAGATATTTAAAATGAAACAAGGCAAAGAAGTTGACTGTTGCCGTTCCAAGCACGCCGACAGTAACGTAATATGGCACGAAACTGTGACTAGTGGAGAGCAATTGTGCCGAAATCGGCACCACTCACCGCATGTACAGGGAACCGTCGAATAGGCTTGTGTAAGAGCTGTAACAGATTTGGCGTTTTCGAAGCGCACGCTTTGATAACGGGTGTTTAAAGGGTGATTTCAGCGTATTCAAAAATTCTTATTTATAAATACCTACATATGCAAGCGACTTCTTAGCATGCGTCTGATATATAATATGTTAAAAACATACAAACCGAGAATATAATATTATAAAACATCGCTAAGTCGACTCAAATCCAACTATCTATATATAATAGGTACCTATATGTAGAATGTATATCAAAGCTTATCAAATATTTAGGTAATAGACTTTACGATTTCACATGTTTTTATATAACACCCGTCGGAGTATCTACAAGTATCAAAAAAATATTACAAATATTTTTGCAACGTCATGATAAAAAGCTGCGAATTACGTTTACGAATATAACATTTTATTCGGTAAATTTATAGCCTCAAAAAGGCTGTAGTGGGTCACAGTGTGGCCGTAAATTTTCCATTTGCATATTAGCGCGGAAATATTTGATGCCGCGCTTTTCGATACGTTAAGAGTGGTAGCCTCTGCGTAAATAAAGTTGTGCATTCCATTTCCTAAGGGGTCGACAGAGAGAAGTGTGTTCGCTATTATATCATTTACGGATTAAAGTCCGCTATCACACACTAGCCCACATATTAAGGTTAATAACAATATTGGATGTTTCCAGATTAAAATTGACCGAAAGCATACGCAGCAGCTTATGAAGTTCGGGATACGGACTACGAGGTTCGGGATACCGAATGGCTACATATCCTGCCAGAATTCACTGGACTAGCTTCGTACACCGGCTATCAACAGTAGCAAGATGCTACAAAATACCCATACATAGAGTTATTTTTATAAATATATTATCACATCAGGTCCCTCAGCCAAATATCTTTATCATTACAGACCTGATTTGCTACTTCTACGTTCATGACTCTCTTCATACATATTCTCATCATCCTCTCCCTGCCTACAGTTGGTCATAAAAATAATTAAATCCAAGTACTTCAAGTGTGTAATAACTTCAGTCCGCAGTAACAAGAAGTATATTTCGGTATATTTCACAGCAGAACGTGACTGAAATTCTTTGTTCCAGTCGCGAACATCGTTACAACTACAGCGAGTTTAAGGAAATTTGCGTGACGTTACTCAAACTGGGAAGACACGTACTGTGCAGTCAAGTTTATCTCCTCCCTCGCATGTTAGTAACTAAAAAGTAATTTACTCTTATCTCTCACACCCTCTATAACCTGTAACTCTGGTTTAGGAGAACTTTAAATTGTTATCATTATTAGCATAATTTCAACTGATATTTATTTATTCACCGCTTTCAGATATGTCATAACACCTTTATTACTTTATAAATATGTATTTCTTAATTACTGTATAACTACTTTATAGATAATAAATGAATAATTAAACGGCATGCAACGAATCTAGATATAAATATATCAAAATTATATTTATATCTAGATTCGTTGCATGCCGACATCGGTAAGTATTATTGAACTAAAATAAAATAAGTACCGCAATAACATTGGAAAGAAAAATTTAGATATGATTATTTTGCACTAAATCCGTATTGAATACTAAACGTAATCTAAAGTTACTCGAACTGTAAGAACCGAATAATCTAAGAACAGAAATAAAAATCTTAACTGACCAGGAAAGGATCAAGGCTTAAGACGCAACATCGCGCGGTAAAAAGCACAGATATGGTACAAGACGTGTTCTTAAATTATTCATAACGCATGTGTTTCGCTTAGCGCATCATTTCTCCTACGTAACCTGAACATTGCGCGACACGGGAAGCGTTCGGAACGTGTTGTAACAGCTGGTTATTGAATTTTTGTAATGTTTATTGCAGATTCTACTTATGTATTTCACAACAGATTTATTACAGTTATAAAATATTATAAAGCTGGTATTAATCATTGTCCAGGAAATACGGAACCATTACAGTTATGAATGGTGATCCTGCAATTATTATATTACAACAGAAAAACGCTGTTTTATTCACTACGACAATAGGGAAATATCTCAGGAAGAAACTGGTGGACATGGAGCTAACATTAATCGACTCCAATAGTGCTTCAGAAACATCCTAACACATATTATGTACTACTGTTATAAATAAAATATTGTATTTTAAAGTCCCACACTAGTAACACCACGTAAACGACCATGCGAATTTCGAAAATTTCCTCCCACAACAATACAAAAGTGGCGGGAACCTTTAATGAAACATTCTCCTAGACCAAATAAAATTACTGTTAGAGGCGGCACTTCAATAAAAGACGCAGCGTTTTGATCGTTGTTGTCGTGGGCGACGCGTCATGCCGTTCGGATATAGCTCACGTACGTCCGACTAAGCCACCGCGATAACGCACGAGCGAGTTACACATACGGTTGCGGAGGTGATCATTTCTACCGCTCCGCCGTTTATACGCTCGCTGGGAATTAAATATGAGCGTTACTACTTGGGAATTAAACATGTAGCAATTGTAACTAAATAAAATATTAATTGATGTATGTTATAGGAGACATTGTAGAGAGTACTACTCGTAGTTCGACTCCTGACCTACATCTGACTGTTAAGGTATTATTACCCTAAATTTTAAATATGTATTTGTTATTATTATTATATTTCATTGTTATAATACTCGTGTATTATGATTATTTATTTTATTCAATATATATATTCGGGCACAAAGGTTGTCTGGTAGAGACCGATTGCCAGCGAAAAGACCGCCTATTATATAATATATATAACGCCAAAATGTGTACTGTCTTAATTTACCTTTATTTTGGTGTACAATAAATAATATTTTATTGTAAAAACGTAACATCACGCTTGTAATCCCCGAAGAGGTAGGCAAAGGAGTGTAATACACTACCACATTTCACTAGTAACGTTTACGACCCACTACTGACTACGTGGTGAGCCTATTCTCATACATCGAGTACATGTCCAGACTGCGAGCCGCTACTAGAAAATCTAAGTCAGGAAAATCCAATAAGCCCAACCCGGGATTCGAAATTAGGACCTCTGAATCGGCAGTCGCGTTAGCAAGCAATATGACCAACGATGCAGTCATTGTATTTATTGTATTTCAAATTGTACATATGTATATGCCCTGAAGCATTAGTTTCGCCACTGTTGCACTTTTACGACACAATAAAGAATAAACGAATGAAGTTATTATTTCATAACAGCTGATTGGTATGTTATAGTACAAGGCTTATGAAGTATATGTTTATAGACAGGTGAACTATTCTCGGCTGTTCAATTACAATAGCATAATAATTACATTTTAGAAATACTCGTATCATGACAGTATCGTCGTATTAGACAAGATCTTTATATTTATTATTTGAACAGTAGGTTCCAAAGAGTGGCTCGCAGCGGTTGTATGAAAAGAACTGAAGAAGGTCGAGCTTAGTGGCATGTTATCGGAGAGCGCTATATCCATAGACGCAGCAGTACACGAAAATAAACTAATGATGATGATAGTGATGATAATGATGATTCCAAAAAGACTAACTAACAACAATCAAACTCAACAAAATCGCTATATAAGGAATAAAATTTTCAAAGTTGGAAGTTTCCGGAAAATCATACACCATGTTTATGAAGAGAGCGATGAATGAAAAATATATCAGGTTTGATAGGATATAGACTTGTATCGTGTGAGGCATTCAATACCGTTGGCACGGCAATATAGATAATAATAGTAAAAGTACTGCTACCAAAACAAAATAACTGGCATAAAATACACAAAACAGTTTCCTGCAAAGAAAGATCTCACCATTATATTTGGTCATTAACTCACATTCGGCCGCCGCGCCGGTCACCCTAAGTTAGTTAAGCCATGTATTTCGAGCGAGTGTGCCTTGAATTAGCTTCGCGCCGGGCTCGTGACAAGTGACGTCACTTGGCCTTATTTCAAATACATATAACACTTTACGGTTTCACTGCCCACTGCTACATTACGGATGAAATATTTTTGAACGTATGTATTACGATCAACATAAGATATCGTACCCTTTTGTGCTATGTAGTAAGTAAATTACGTTATTATTATTTAAAAGGACTGTATTGTAGTCATATTTTATACTTATTTTTTAAATAAAACATATAATGTGCAATGAATTTCCATACACTGTGTTGATACACAGTTCAGGGCAATTTCTATTAATAACTACATAGTAGACACGTCTTTTCAAAAGGTCTACAAATAGTCAACAAATGAAAAATAAACTTAATTATCTTTTACAGCCCATCTCATCTCCCTTTGTATTCGCCCATTTTGTTGTGGGTTTTGGCAATTTGGCTATTTAGACAACAGGCTCAACCTGACTCCTATGTTGGAACATGATATAACTGAGCAATGGCAGGAGTATGCTGCACTATTCAGCATAATCCTTAGGGAGAGAGCAGGTGGCTTTTCAGAATTATTGTCGGTCATGTTTATAAATGAATGTCAGCCGTCAGTCGTAAATCCGACACAGTACTACTCCTAATGACTAAACTTTAACTACGAGGGTTGATTGTATCCTTCAAACTGGAAGATCGCAGGACGAGCTACGTATATTATAAAAAAAACGTAAGATCACGCCTGTAATCCTCAAAGAGGTAGGCATAGGAATGTAGTATACTCCCACGTTTGAGCGGTTAAGTTTAGGTCCCGCTATGGAGTAGGTGGTGAAATATTATACTCATATTATTATTCCTAAATATCGTAATTTGTAACGTAACAAATACCTTGAATTCGAAGTAAACCCAATTTTAATACAGAATACACAATCGTGACACGTTAAAGCCGAAACAACGAAATACTTTGCGATGTTAATTTACGAGACAAGTCATAATACCACCGATTATAATATGAAATTTAACACATAATCACATTTTGAATACATTAAATTTACATACGAAAATTATAATATCTTAACATAGCAAGTACGAAGGTGTATGAATAGTATTTTTTCCGAATAAATGAAGGATTTCCCGATTGAGAAACGAATGTAGGGAAACAGGGTAGGTGGAAATTTTAATGATTGAATTGTGTAATATTTAAAAGTGCAATATAAAATTAACTTGTTTATACAAATAGAAAGCGCTCGTACTAAATGAAAGCAGTGATCGCCTAAATGTTTCAAATTCAAACTCTTACTGCGGGAGCTCTTGTTCTAATGCTGACGTATTCCTCTTTACAAACAAAATGTGTGTTCTGAAACTAAATATCACCTATTATAAGATAACCCGTACACCTTAGTGTTCTCGATAAATTGCTCTCTAAAGTGCATGAAGTCCGCCAAGTTCAACTGGTGAGCTTGGTAAGACTACGGCCTTAATCCTCTGATGCTGAGCTGAGACGTGTATTCCACCAGTGCAACGATAAAAAGGGTCGAAAATAAAAATTAATAGAACAGTTTATGTAGGAGAGTAGTCGACTAATATAAAATTCTTTGAACAAATATTAATACCTTCGATTTGAAAATGTTTTTTTCTAATGAGTTGTAAATTAGAGGGCTATGTCTAGCAACGTAATAATAGACGCTGTGGTGATGATGATGATGGTGAGAGCGAGAGAGATGTACAACAACAAGCCATCTCCTTAAAACTCCACAGAGCGCCACCTAAAAGTACCCGCAAACAAAATTAAATGGAAAACACCGGTACTAATTTTCAGTTAAAATCAAATAGAAAAATATTTTTTTATGTTTATTTTTTTACATTCAAGTACACATCGAGCTTTTATAAGCTACCGACTTCGAGAAATGAAAGCGGTATCTAAATGAGAACATCTGTTTTAATTAGCAGTTATTTCTATAATATTAATATTTTCATGGAACTCTAATAACGTTCTGATTACACCGTAATTATTAAAGAAGCACTATCAAATAAAGGGACGCAAATCTTGAGCTTTCGTTGGGTGAGCGAAGTGGATAATACACAGGTATATTATTAGAATAAGCGTGAATATGAGCACAACACACAAGTAAGGGGAAAAAACTGTCGGGAAACCAAGATATAGACACTACGGTACATTATGGACTTACCTGCCTCATTTGAAATAAATATTGTGACCAACAGGTGAATGATAAAGTGGGTGATGGCGATTAATGTAATAATTATAATAAAATACGAAGATCAAGCACTACTCACATGATATGTAATGTACCTACTACTTATTCGTTTTTGTCTTCGGGTCTATCTTCCCCGAAGGCTGAGGATTGTAGTACTAGCCACTACTACAAAATCTAAGAAAAATCCAATAGCACCCAACCCGGGAATCAAACCCAGTACCTCTTCAACAAGAATCGCATTTGAAAACACCCGATCACAAAGCAGTCCAGTACTTACCACTTTCTTGGCATGATGGTACATCCACACTTGTTTAAAAACACAGACACATATTGTACAAACATATATCAGGCACCCAGCTCCTGTGCTCAGTAGTAACATCATCCATCTCGAACGACCGTTGCTCCCGCAAATCGATTCTTGGAGACTGATTGAATTGCTATCCGCGAGCCCAACGTACAATAAATTCAATACTAACTTGTACGTAGATATATAGCATATTTCCAATACGATGAAAAGATTTACAGTTTTATCAGTTATATGATAATAACAATTCGTTTGCACCTATGAAACACTAGATTATTTCTTTGTGATGCTTTGACTCCAAATAGTTAAAACTTGGTTAATGTTAAAGGCTAAGTATAAAATCCGTTTGATAAAAAATCGCCTACCAATGTAGCAGTACTAATCTTCCTTTCACTATTGCACAGCAGTGCCGGCGTTAGTAGGTACTGTACGTGTTGATAAGTGGAGTAGGCAGACAAACTAATATATTAAGCGTTCCAAGCCCTCAACACTAAGAATATATCTGTGTAGAATCAGGCGGTATGAATGGAGATAACTAATATAAACGCAGACCAATTATAAGTTACAAAGGGAAGGAGGGGGAAACGAAAATGACTAAATGATATAAAAAGAGAGTGTTTAATGCACAAATAAATCGCTAGTTTTGTTAGAACACTAAGACAATGGTGGAATATTTGGTACTTTTGGTACTGACAGAATGAATAAAATTACTGAAGGTTCGTGTTGAGGCTCTAACTGTGGTTACTGCACATTGCTAGGGTTCTTTTATATTCTGCTGCTATGAAGAAACGCCTTTTTTTTTACCTTATGGTTACCGCTAACAAAATAACAGTTTTGTTGTGGTACGCTACAACGCAACGATACTGTAATATTAATGATCATATTATAATCATCTGTTTAATCAACTAAGACACGTTCGCCTAATCCCAAATTACTCAGAGTTGGCACTTTTGGGAACTAGGCAGGCTATAAACACTGCGGTTACCATACAAATATCTATCTTGAAAGAAATCTGTAACCCGAACCTGTAGCTTTGTAGCGAAATAGTAGCTTAGTACTCGTAACCACTGGATCAGGTCACTGAAAATTATCATGACGGCATTATACAATTTTTTTCTTGCTTTATCTGTTTTACTCATTTCTCCCAGAGTACTTAATAAATATTTTATTCGGTACATTACGATTTTGATCTTTCTTGTATCCATTCTGTGTTCCAGACAAAGATAAATCGTACCCTGAATACAATGTATTTTCCGCTACATTGAGACATATGAATTTAGAATCCGATCAACTAACTTGTGTTATACCAAAATTTCCGTTATAAAAACTACTCAGTTCACTTCAGAACTTCCGGTGGTGAATAAAATGAGAAATGATATTTAGTACAAAATGTATGCATAGAGAGTGACGAACGTATGAAAGAAACCGTATTCATGTAACAGAAGAAAAGTGGCCTATTTATAAATCCAAATTTAATTCTGCAACAAAAGAAAATTTACGTATTGATAAAACAAACTATTTGTACAACATAAGAAAAGTAATTTATTTAGAAAACGAACTGTATTTAAAAGAATAATAACTTGACATCGAATAAAGGAGATAAAATTACATTTCAAAAACTGTTTATCTTTACGTTACAAGAAGAATTTTTCATTAATTGTATATTAATAAATTTGTTTCCTTCTTTTTTCTGTCAGAGCCAAGAAAACGTTTAAACAATTAACTTTATAAAACAAGAAAAACAATTGTACAAGCGGTAGTGCCATCAGCAGGCGTATTGTTCCAGACTTTGTTTACGGTAATTGCGTCACGTCCAGGATCTTAGAGGGGAAATTATTCCACGGCTCGGCCTCCCTGTATTCAGTAACGTACAACCTACGTATAACATTTGCCCTTAATGAATCACACCACAAATACCCCGATATTGCTAACACAATACCGGCGCTGTCGATACCTACAAGGAAATCTGACAAAATGATAAATTTAAACGTGTATTTCTCACTACACTTCATATGTTTGCAACATTGGGAGAAACGTATTTCTAATTAAAGTCCTAACACTAAATATAACCCACGATTAAGATGTAATCAGACATTGTGAAGAAATCTGAAGACATTATAGTTTTCCTTAATCTTCTTCCAACCGTGTGAAATCAACAATTCTGACTTAACTAACATAGTAGACTATTGTCGTAACTCCAATCGTTATGAGAGGAGATCCGTTTCCAACAAAGCAATCAGGGCATGATCATAGTGTACTATTTATACAAAACGTTTAGTTACAAATTATTTTGTATTTATTTCTGTTAAACTGCCTGCCTCTTCTTCTAAATTCTAAATTCTTTCTACCTCTTCGGGGTTTACGGGCGTGATTTTACATGTTTCTGTTAAAAATAGTGTTATTGCAGGTTCGATATTCAAAGCAAAGCGTGAATTCCCAAATTCGTCCATTTATCCCAACGCCGTTCACCGGTTCATACGAATTGATTCTAACAGACACTGTGCTGATGATTAAGGTTAATTAAAACTATGTGACAGTATATAGTCATGTTTTGACATTACCTTGCTAATAACAAAAGTATAAACGTACATTTTGTGTCTTACTCCTTAGTTTTCATTCTATTGTACCAAATTGTATGATATCAAAATGGATAACAATTTATAATATAAGTGAAGTCACCTGAGTGGTATTTGCTCTATTCGTTCTAACTACGTAGTTAGATCAGTAAAGGTAAAAACAGTATCAGAAAAACAGATCAGTAGTTACGTAACTACATTCGAGTGACCTGTTTTTATTGTACCGATTTTTACCATAGACCAGATAAGGTTAAACTTAACAAATATCGACATGTAATATATGTGAACGTTGAGACATATGCGAATTCTACTGATTTTCAACTGGAGAATTTCAGAAACGAAACGCACACGAACTTCCAAAATTTTTTACCCCACCTGTTTCAATACAAAACCGAAAACGCGTTCCAAAACGCCTTTAGAAGTCAATGCTAAAACGTGATCCATGGAAATGCTGAGCGAAAATGGTGTTCTTTAACTTCCTAAGCCAAACATCAATAGTACGAAATTCGTTTAAAACCTAGTTCTCTTTGTGGTGTTTTTTTTTTGGTACAACAGTTGTTTTTGTAGCTCTTTGCGCTATTCTCCCATTACCACAGCAATTGCAGATGCTGTACGTTTTTGACGTCTAAAAGCTTTGTAAGCCTCAAAGATATTCAATACTAATGACATTCACTTTAATTTATCTCTAAGAATCTAGGTTTTGTTTTGCACTACTAAGCCAAATCCTGTTGCAAAGCATCAATAGTAATTTTCTTACAAACCGTTCCTATACTCACATACATAATTACCTTGTTAGAGTAATGACTAAACAGTATATTTCGACGTTTAATATCTCAGCGTGTAACTCAGACAATAACATGTTTCGGTGAGAAACAAACAAATGGGTTTTTTTTTATATAGTTAGCCTGACAAACAGGCAGACGGGCCACCTGATGGTAAGTGGTCACCGTCGCCTATGGACA
>DWTO01003897.1:0-12103 GCA_018244755.1 Jemadia pseudognetus
CCCCGCCCCGCCCCGCGCCCCCGCCGCCGCGCCGCGCCGCGCCGCGCCGCCGCCGCGCCGCGCGCTCGCTCACTCGTTGTCGGCGCGCATGCCGCGCACCTCGCCCTCGCGCCGCAGCCGCTCCAGCTCCTCCTTGGTGCGGTCCTCGATGGCGCGGATGTCCGCCATCGTCATGCCGTACCAGTCGTCCATCGAGCAGAACACTTGTCTAAAATTATATACGATTTTTATTATACACGTATATAACTAACAGACATGATTAACGATTCAGTAATGATTGTTTTCTGACCTGTGAAATATGGTGAACAACCGTCGCTCCGATTTCTGTATCACGTTCTCAACTTTACTCTGAAGGAAAGGAAAAAAAATAGGAAACATTAAAATTACGTGGAAATATGCACACTTCAGGTTTCCGCAAAATGTTCTCTAAAGCACGTGAATCTAGCAATCCGCACCTAAACTAAACCGCTAAACCTTCTCATTCTGAGACGAGAACCATATTTAGCAGTGAAAAGATAGTCGATATATCAGGTCTGATGTCGTTATTTCAGTTTAGACGAGATATAGGGCGCAGTCGATTTTGGACCGAGTTCTATATGGCGTAAAGGTTAAATTCTAGTGTAGGTACTTTTTGAAATAATTCACCTGTAGTCCAAACCACTTGAACTCGGCCGTGACGAGCTTGTAGCAGGTCATGACGGGCTTCACGTCGTTCTTCCAGTTGGGGCCCACGAGCGGGCCGCGGCCGGTCTTCGTGGACTTGTACTTGGTGGGGTCGGTCTCCGGCTTGTAGTCCGCGGGCGGCAGCGGGTCGTTCGCGATGTCGATGTGAACGATTTCGCGGGTTTTTAGCTTCTCTGGCGGTAGCTCGTGCACCTGTACGTAGTTGGAGTTTTTTTATATTCATCCCGACAAGCAAACAGACGGGCAACCTGTTCGTAAGTGGTCGGCGTCAACTACGAACATATGCAACGTCTGCCTGCCTACCCTGCCGGTTATAATAAAACAAATTTACTCCAGTTCAAAGCTTTAACAGCCTCGTTGGTCGTGTTGGTTGCAAGCGCTACTGCCGATAGAGAGCTCCTGGGTTCAAATCCCCGGTCGCAAGGTAGTGTATGGCATTAGGCTCACCACCTATTTCATAGTAGGCCGTAAACGTAACTGGTAAAACGGAGTGTACCTCTGCCTACCTTTAATTTGAAAGTTATAAAAGTAGATGACAGCTCGTCGAATACGAAAAATAGAAACTTATATTTGGGTTTATCGAAACTGAGGCATAAAAACAGCTGATGGTCCGTTTCATGCAAAAGCATTGTTCCCAACCAACGTGGATGATGCCAATCAAATACAAGTTTGTAGAACAAGTTTATAGAACAAAATACAAATAACATAAATACAATATATAATAATATAAAATATATAATACATACACTGTTATATAATACATATTTAGAATCGCCTGACGTGATACTTACTGGCTTTTAATATTATTCTCGCTACTGAGATCCATCTCTAGCTGTATGGAAATATATGTATATGTGATCATGTTTACGTCGTATCAAATTGATTCAAGAAGAAAAAGACGTTAAAATTAACCATATGGCACCTTATTTAATGAAAAGAAGTTTGACTAATCGTGTCAATCCAACGAAATATTTGTATGTAGGCATTACATAAGCACATCTATTAGATACAAAAAAAATACTCGAAGTCATATTGTGGGCAACTGAGAAAATCGAGTGTGACAAAAGGAATATAACGAGAATATTTTATTTTTTCGGAGAGAAAAAAAAACATAAGTCATAATCAGGTTACATTGTGAATATAATAACAGTAGGAAAATCCTTGACAGAGGCGGCGCGGGGCGGCGCGGGGCAGCGCGGGGCGGCGCGGGGCGGCGCGGGGCGGCCGCTGTTAGGGAAATGTAGGCCGAACAATAATGAGACTGACTCCTCGCCCGTTTGCTCGCAGTAATACCAACCCCTGAATAGGAACAAAGGATATCGCAAGGAATCTGAAGATTTACGACAGTTGGTTCACGTTAATGGTCGAAAACAATCTCTACACATCAATTTCAATGAAAAATTCTGATGTAATTCACATTGCTCTACTGAAGATTTCCGTCACAACCCACGTTTCTCGAATGAAAATTCAGGAGAGGCGTTGCTAATTCCATTATCTAATGGAACCTTGCGAACGTATAGAGTAAATATTACAAAACCTTGTCCGTTTATTTACAGGGGGGGGGCATAGTTTTTTGATACAAAAGTATTGCAATACAATACATATATTGAACACATAATGAACACCTAAATATGCTTGAAGAATCCGTATATAAATGTTAATTAGGAAATGTTGCAAAACCACACTGCAACAGGCTAACGTTAGCCGCGTGGCTCCGAAGAAGGAAGCGTGCTCGGTAATTATTCTCGGGCCGGACGGCTAGCGACGGATCTACATATTTTAGTGGCTATGCTATTTTCTAAGTATCAAATATTTCAGTTTCCACGTACGAGTGCACGTTAACTGGGCGATGTCAACGGTATTCGTAAACGGTGAATATAACTTTCTTCATTTTTTGCTTATAATTTGATTTTTTCGATGCGATCGATCTTTCTCGAATGCTGCTGTCACTAGTGCGGGTCGTAACGTCATACTCATTCTTATGCAGATGCATGTTTCGCGGCGTAATTGTAGTTAATTGTTCTCAGCCGTCAATAACAGTAATAGGGCGGTGTAATATAACATTTTTCACTATATCCTTATGTTCAATTATACACACGAGTCATTATGAAAATGGTAGGAATTATTCTACGGTTATTTTTGCTGTGCTCGGCAAGTTGCTTTGCATTTGCTCAGCCCGAGCTCCGGTGGAAAGGATAATACGGATAGCAAATGAATAGAGTGCAGTATTACGAAATGGCTGAGTGCATTTTTATATAACAACGATGAGTACCTACACGATTAATCCAAGAGGAATTTTAAATCTACTGGCGATTATATACGGTCCCAGTTTGTCGTAGTTACCGGATCTCATATTCCAAAAATATTCCATATTGTTACATGTTCCAAAATGTGGTCCTCTTACAACTTATATAAATTGAATATTTACAACATAGGTAGGTATATATCTGTATATAATATTATTTCTCTCGTCCCCATGTGTCTTCTCTACACGTCCCGGCACACCACAACACGGCCTGATCTATTTTCGTGTACAATATGATACTTATCGAAGTATAATGGTAATCGCATAATCGTTAGCGCCGACGGCCGATCTGCACCAAGGGCACCGAGATGCAAGGCCGCTGCACCCAGCGCCACTTGACCTCCGTCGAGGGGCCAATTGGTCTCGCCGACGTATCTGCCTACAGCCGGCGACCAATTTAAATATTGGTAGACGGTTTAAATTTGGGAAGCCTAAACCATCGGAGACATGGAATAATAAATATATATATGAAGATTACTAATTTATTTCTACTAGTGAAACAAGTCAGCACATATCAAGGACTATGGAAGTCACAGTTCAACCTGAACGAACAGCCGTACACAACAGAGATGCGCTAAAAAGGGTAGACAAATAATAATTTTAAATACTTCTCATACTTACCCTCCACTAGTGATTAAGCACTTTAGTAGGCTCACAAAACGATGTAATTATTATAGTCGATATTTTACTTTCTCCGTAAGTGATTTTCTATTAATCTTTTGCGAAATAAAGGTCTTAAAGCGTAAACGTAAATAATGTAACGTCGTCTGGATTTGTGCTTAGAGAAACAATATAACTGGTGAACAATAGATTTATTATAGATAGAGTAGGGGGGGCATAGGCAGCCCTGTGGGTGCGAGTGTCCAACAAATAACAATCGAGGGAAGATGAGAGACCCATACTTATCTTTGTCTAATCACACATGCGCAAAAGAGATAGATAGGTACACTCATTTGCTTTCCCTTTTTTCTATGGATACATTTTAGGCTGGCTCCCCTACTCTATATACATATAATAACTCTATGCTCCTAAAAACGTGGGAGCATTACACTCCTCTACCTATCCCTTTGGCAAAATCTAGGCGTGATGTACATATAGTTTTTATGATGCTTTTACAAAATGGAATCCTACATAATAATGTGTAGTCTTAATCACTTTTAGTGCTCAAGAAATTGACCAGACTCTAGTATACTAAAACCCGCATGCCCAAAGTGGGGATAATGGGCAAAAACCCTTCAGGACGAACCTATGTTTTGGCAATCGACTGAAACTGACTAGTGATAATGATATTATATCAATTCGACAACTGAACATCAAAAAAAGGCGCGCCGGATAATCGCTACGATGTGATATCTCTAAAATTATAAGTATTACATATTTGCTAGGCACATCGTAAACTTTACTTATCTTTACAACACACAGATATCATCCAGTTGTTCCACGATTATGGTTGCCTTCAATAAAACCACCGCAATACGAGCGACATACGAGTGGCTTCCGTGTTAGTCACGTCTGACTTAAATTATATTGTATAATTCCATTTCGTTTCAGACACCTAAACACGTAGGTGAATGGGTAAATAAGTGTTTATGGTCACTTTATGAAGATCAAAGTTACACGTTAAAAAAAAACGAACATACGTCCTGATGGCACAATAAAAAAACCTAACATTTTTTTAATATATTTTTTTCGAATAGAAAAATTCTACAAACAATATATTATTATTCGTATGTTCAATGCTGCAAAGTATTATCAAAGTAGCTACATATTTTAAAATTTTCACAGGACATTACAAAAAGCAAAGACGATAATTTACATTTGTTATGGCATAATTGTTTTAATATACATACTTACTAAAGTTATCAAATGATTTTGGATTCCATTGATATCCTTCAAAATCAGTGTAGTGTATTTATAAAAAATAAACAGACGTCCCGCGTAAAGAGATCGAGTGATATACACTTACATTGTGCTGATCGCCGACGTCGGGTAAATGCAGGGATTCTATGCAAATGACAAAGTTGTCCTTCATGTAGCCAGGGTTCTGGAAACAATAGATTATATATAAATAAATCGAGGACCAATAATTACGGCATGGTTTATTACACAAGATATTCGTGCGTTTGCAATGTGATTACACATGATCAAGACTTGAATGTCATTGGATGGTCGATATCGAAACATTTTTGTCGCGATGATGAACAGGAAAGAGTCTGGTGATGATGTAAATGGTGATGAGGTTAAGCCAACCGTTCATTTCACAAATGCTAACATTTATTATTATTGATAAATTTATTATTTTTAAGACTGCCTCTTTGGTCGTGTTGGTTGCAAGCGCGAGTGGCGACCGGGAGGTCCTGGGTTCAAAACCCGGATCGAGAACTGCTGGATCTTTTAAATTCAGATGTTAATAGTGGCTCGGAGTCTGGTAGTGTGCAATAGGAGGTACAAAAGGAACATCGGATGCCAAATATTATGGTTTTAGTGATGTTACTCGTATTAATCTAACATATTGCCCAATAGGATTTTCGTCGAGTCAAGCCCCGTGGAAAATGTAAGCTCCTTACGACAACAACCAGTAAACAACTGCTTATCTATCGTTCGAGGCGTGAAATCGCTTCAAAAATTCACTTTGCACAGCGGTCATTTCCATCTGTTTGATGTTGGGGCGCGCGCCGTCCCGAAATGATATCACTTCCATTATGCCATTCACACTTGGCAAGGTAAACGAAAACCGACAAAATCTTTGTATAAAAAATATCGAGATCCATACATTGTTTTCAGTTCAATTCTATAACAATTACTGCACCAATTTGTACATACAACATCGTATATTCATCATCGTCAGTCTCTGCCCGCCCACTGCTGGACATGGCCCTCTCCAATAACACGCCTCGGAGCTAGAGACCTCCAATCCTTCGTCTCCAACCACTGGCCATTCAATTTGCTATGCCGTAGTCTCGACTCCAGAACAATAAATTAAAGAACGTACGATACATTTGCAGTACCTACGTCATAATATTCATAGCAGGGTTTCCTTTAAATAATAACTATTAACTTCTTATAACGCGCTGGCGGTCTACAATTAATATTCAAATTATAATAAACTGTGTGACCTTCACTTAAACACACATAAATTTCTTACGAATATTATTATGTACCTAAGAATTTCATATACAATACATATTCATATTATAATATTGCGTACAATTAAAAATAATGAAGCATTGATTATACAAATTTAATTCTACAAAATACATACACATATAATTTTAAATTAAACCAGTAGCAAATTTGACCGTTGACCGCGGTATTTAAGGCGTATTTTAAATACACATTTCCTACATATTAAATTAAATAGTACAAATGTTGCTGGAAGAAATGCGTATTAAAAACTAAAATCAGATAGTGTAGAGGTTTGAAATTTGACCTCGGCCTCCAGGAGCCCAGATTCAAGTTGTTTAAAAAATGAAATATGGCTTGTTATAACGGCGAAGGAAAACAACCCGAGAACACTTGCACAATTTAAAGTTCATAAAGAAATGTTCTCTACGGCGTGTGAAGTCTGCCAACCCGCACTTGGCCAGCGTCACAGACTAAACCCTTACCTTCTCATTCTGAGTGGAACGATAAAAGGATAGCTAAAAAGAACATTAACAGAAGGATATACCATATCGAATATTATCATACAATTTCAAAAACGTTTACCTACCTAGAGTTGGTAAATATAGTTATTCAAGGTACAATATTTCGAATAATTTTAAACTTTATGTGATAATTGTTTCCCGCATTTGCAATATACGCACGCATAAATCGTACGTTTATAGTTACATACAAAAGACGGCTCATGGCCATGAGGACATTTTAATATTGTATGACGATACGATAAGCAAAAATGTCAAATCGAACTAAATCGCGGTCTACATATGTAAATAGTAGGTACTCCGAGTTATGGGATTCTTTTTAAATAGACCGGTCTCGGAGAGGATAGCAAATTTTGATCGCATTTTAAATAAAACTTTAATACATACCAGTAAAGCCTATCCAGACATTACAATTGTATTACGGCGAGAGGAGACTCGCGCGAAGTTCGAAACAATTGTAATGCAAACATAGCTTTCATTAGTGTGCTAAGTTCCACTTTCAATACGTAAACAATCTGCTGTTATGTTTTAATATAAAAGATACAAATTAGTTTAAAAAATTGTTACCGTGAGCACAGTCCGGCAGTAGGGGTAGGCGTTCCAAGCTTCCTCATGCACCTCGAGCGAGCCCTTTGGCGCCAGTAGGCGGATGAAGGCGGGAACCTTGGACGCCAAATGGTAAATCTTGTATGTATATTGCCCGGACGAGTATTTGCCACCTGTTTGATGAAGACACCATTAAGTATATAATTATATGCTTCAGACATATTTGTTCCCTTTTCGTGAAAGTAAAATGTCACGATATTAATTTCATGATCACTTTTATGTTGAGTGCAGTGTAGCTACAAGATGGTTCCATTTAAATTTTTTTATCTTTGAAGATAGATCGGGAGACTCCTTAAAATCAAAGAGAAAATATAGAATGATTATGGTATCTTTATGTTTGAGACCATTCTAGACAAGGTGAGTAGCTGAATATGGTCAAGGATGTGCTGGATTGGATTGAATGGGATTGAAATCGACTTCATTGGGTGGGTCTGTAGTGGATTTGATTGGACTGGACTGGATTAGGAAAACAAAAAAAACCCTACTTAAATCCTCAATGATGTACAGCACAAATGATTTATTTGACTGAGTTATATTATTCATTTGCGTTATGTGATTAGGTACTTAAAATAGAGGAGCAATTGTTTCCGTGTAATTGTTATATTGTGATCGTCGTTTTTGTTTCGCAATAACTTCAAAGGTAACTACCACTGAGGCACACAGACTTATGTACTGGTTAAACGAATAAAATATGTACACAAAATTTTGGGAAAAAATTGTAACAAGTGAACATAAAACTTGAAAAATTTCTAAGAAATCACTTGGTTTACGCCAAAATTATCGCTTTTTAGTCTCATAGAGGTCGCTGAAATGGTCTGGTTGAAAGGAATCAAACATTTCCCTAATTCAAATTATTGATTGACTCATAATTTCCTAGAAGGAAATCAATTTGTAAACGCTTCAAGAAAAGGCGAATTTAGTTAAACGATCAAGTTTATCGCAAAACAATCCGTCCACTGATTAGCCGGGCGATACAGATCTTCGTATAATGGATAAAGCAAGAATCAACCATAAAAATATTGTAAACTTCTACGTCGGTTGGATTCAAGTGGTTCTTTAACTACTAGTGCCTTATAGTTATGATAAAAACTATTAATTATTAAGAAATACCAGTTCTACATGTCGACTTACACTACTGAAGTCTACGAGATTATATCAAAGACCGTTAATCTACGACTAACAGAAACCGGATAGAAACGAAATTGATTTTTTAACGTAAACATTACGATTAGCGAACGTACACGAAAATGTAAATGATGTAACTGTTGCAAGCGTAAAGATATCCGTGTGTATATTGTTCACAATGAATGTAACGTCTAAATTTAATTTTGAGAATTGTACTCGGCTTAAAATAAATTCCAATTACTTTTGCTCAGTTACGTGGGCCAGGTGCTTAAAAGGAAAGTATTAACCTACCATTCTATCAAGTTACAAGTTCTTTTTTAAGTAAAATAATTTCGTAATCTTATTAAGGATTATAAAAAAGTTTCGTCGCCAATTTTAAAATCGACATTGCGTTTAAATCACTCATTAGATACCTAATCTAAGGCATACATAAAAAACTACGTAAAGTGTTACTTTCAAAGAAATTAAATAAAACATAAGGAAACTAACTTAACAATAGGCAATTAAATTACAGAAATATTATCATCGTGATTGTAGCATTTTTTATCAATACTAGTCTTTTATGCTTCGTTTTATCATAGCATCGATAAACACACCTAATTCGTTTATTGTACGTTTTGCCTCCTTTTCCACTGGCATACGACAGAGGACGAAATGTTATTAGCTCTCCACATAGATATTAATTGACAATTGAACATTGTTACCTAAATAAAACTAAAGGTGACCAATAATCAGTCCATAACAGAGACCAAACGGCTACATCGTGAATACTGTACGTCCACGAAAATATCTACATACGGACGTGCCACACCTGAACAAATATTACAATTTTAACACCTGCACAAACTGGCGAATGGTATCACGTCATTGCTTCAGTTTAAACCTTATCTTCAACCAGAAGTAGTCCTCGGTCTGCATAATACTTCGTACCTTATTATATGTGTTTATATTAGTTTATTATTGAAGTGATAACTTCTTATGGTAGGGTAAGCCGTTCCGTTACGTAACGCTTAGAAACACGTAACGCTATTCCTCGCTATCATAGCCATACATTGTAAACGGGAACGCTAAAGTTGTATGAAAACTTGACTATTTTATTACTAAAAAATACATCGCTACAAGTACTTTTAAATCTACAAATTGTCAAAAGTCTGTGCAGACCGTGGTGCGCATTGCATTAGTTGTGAATGATTTTGAACTTTTAATTTAACTTTTTAAATTAAATTTTTCAAAGTAGGTACTATGTACATATTTTTTTGTAAAATTATAACAATCATTTTAATTTTTGTCAAAGCGATAATTACAAATTGTAATGGAATTTTTATTACAATTGAAATGAGGGTTCGTACGTGCCAATGTTTCAATTAAAAATAAAATTTCTCTCCAAAACCGAGAGAACGAAATGAGTTTGTATCATAGTTCCCTATTTAAAAAAAAATCCGAATAACTGGTAACAAAATGTGCATAGAAAACAAATATATCGATGATAATTTTTCAATCAAAGTTCTAATACATGAATTATCAGTTCACTGATCAAACGAAGGGTCTTTCTTTACCCCTGATTGATCAAGGGTTTATATTGAACTCATCTATCTACCTCATTACTCTATACATTATACTAAGCAGTTCTTCCATCATATAATTTAAATACCAAGTATACTCGGTATGTAAATTAAGTAAAATACATCACTAACCTCATAGAAGCTTTAACAATACAATCCTGTCGATTGTATTGTTGTTTCAAAGCTACATACATGCACGCATACTAAACATAGTATTCTAGTAATAACTAGAAGAATTTTACTTCAATAGCAAGGTATGTATTGAATTTTAGCAAGTTCTATAAATGGTCTATTATCTTTGTTTATTAAATGCCTGTAAACTTTATTAAGTTACAATTTATTCTATCTGATAGTGAGAAGAGTAAATAAAATAAGAGAAAATAAATTTCTTGCATTATTCTAAAATATTATTATTTGGTTAATTTTTCAATAAGCAGGCTTATTGAGGAAAAGCCTAATATGGTTACTCAAGCCGAGTCTTAAATAAAAGAAGTTACAATATTTGGAAGAAAAGACATATCGTTTCTAAACATAAACTTGTTGGTTACCTGTTTGTGTTCAAATTAGGTCATATATCTACACCGGATGATACTCGTAATGTAATGCGCACCACAGTGTATTCTAAAACGACACTAATAAGCAACAATCGACCGTTACCCGTTTCAATGCATGCAGAGCAGATGCCGCAAGATTCCGAATCGCTTGCACTTTTTGAACTCGTCGCGGCCTTATTTCCAACTAAAATTAGCATTGCGTTTTAAATAGGAAAAATAACCGCCTTAGCAAAGTTCACTCATCTTTCATAAAATCATAAAGCTTGAACTGATTTATCGCTTGTCTTGATTTCGCAACTAACAATGCAGAGTCCATAAGCCTGACTTATTCATTTATTTATTCTTTATTGTACTCCATTAAAAGGCAATACAAAAGGCGAACTTAATGCCTAGTGGCATTCTCCAGCAGTCAACCCTAATGATGTTTTGGAGCGAAGCACGTGTTGCTAGGGGTCCGTGTGCTAATATATGCCTTACGTATTGTACGCACGCACATATGTTGCTTGTGAGAGGGTGAGCGATACAAACCGTAAGCAGTATGTCTATGAAAGGCTACATATATACATTTGGATCTGCTTTTCTCTTCGAAAGAAAAGCGCAAAGTATATTTGTAAGTAAATGCCATAAAGCAGTGAGCACTAAACAACCCAAGCGATGTAAAATAGTGGTGTTGAATCCCATGTATAGGATCGACTTCAACCCACTGCAACGCTGGTGAAAGCGATGTGATGTTTGAATTATTACTTCATTTCAAAACACTATTGGTATTGCATAACACTACATAGTGGAACAACATGTCAATTAAAATTGAAAAATCCATAGTAGATAAATCTCGACGAGTTAATGGAATCAAGGCATGGCGCTCATTTCAAATGTCAACATTTCAGGAATAACCTATTTTTGCAATTTAAGAAAATGTTATAGTAATTATTTACGTTCGTAAGCAATCGTACAACGCGGCTATTGTAAGTGATTATTATAAATACGTTATTCTTTCAACGTTTTACGGAAGTTGGTAAAATTTGATCCAGAAATACGATTTTCAATTCGGGGTTCCGACGTATGGGAACGCCAGCTCTTATTGGATTGCACACAAACCCCATGATGGTATGTTTATAACCACATCTTACTAGGGCCAGAAGAATACCAGACTTTTCCAGCAGTCGTAGGAAATGTCGACAAAGTGTGAAGTTACAAGCCGAAAAAATTTCTAACACATTCAATCTGGCCAGCGGCCACCTAGACAATACCAGCTTTCTAAGGACATTGCCTACACACTTGTCAATATCACTACTTATCTTCAAGTTTAAACCCGTTGTGTCAACATGCAACAGTGAAATTCAGATTCGTATAGAATCAAGCAGTCAAAACCGATAGTAATTCATGATCATCATTAGCTTAACGTTGCGAAAGGGGACAATATAAGCTATGTGTAGACAGATCGACCGCTTTCACTAAATAGAACAGATCAATCCCGCGAAAATGCAAATGATAAATTCAGCGTACAACATAGACATCATCATTATCGTCATGGAGTTGGACATCACAATCGCATGCCGCAGAAGCATGACGCACGACGCACGACGCATTATTATCACCTACCGTAATACAATAGACTTGGCG